>JASFCY010000026.1:0-29587 GCA_036940585.1 Cyathus olla
GAGGATATAGTAACCAGCTTGGACCACCCAAATGACCTAGCGGCCAACGTTGATTGGCGCGAATTTCACCTAGATCTTTTGCTTGATTATTCTTAAAATATCGCGATATGATATTCTTATTCAAAACAGACGTCACGAATAATACCTATGAACACTTAGAGAGCTGTAATCGTACTGTATTTATAGTACACCATTGTAGATTAGCACTGCCATCAACTCCAGTAAGCTCCATTATCGTCTTGATGCAACCCGCAGGGGGTGAAAGTGGGGCGGAAATCAATCAAAAAATGACTTCTATGTATTACAATGATTAAACTCGGGGCTGATATAAATGATTGAAGCATCTTTCTCCTATCTGGTGGTTGAACATACATCTTAGGAGAGGGTGAAATTGCCGGAGAGATATCACTGTTTATTAATACAAGGGGATAGTATACTTAATGAAAGGCTGCCGTGAGCTGCAGCCTCGCTAGAAATCAATCCGGGGACAATTGATAGAACCAGCGTATACTCGTCGAGAGAGAAACGGGGGTACAACGGGTGTAAGAATGTAAGGTAAGAAAAGAGAGCGAGACGAGCGAGAAGGAAATGAGAGCTCGTCACATGAGTAAATGTAATGTAAATACGTGTAAACAAGCAGCGCATAGCGTCGTGAGCATGGCCATGCTTACACTTGACAGCATTAAGAAAGCCTTAAATACCGCCAGATTATTTTATGCATGTACTATAATTATTAACGTCGTGAATTTGACGCTACCATTGCCTCGGGTTTACAGTGGTATTGGGTGTCTAGATTTGTGGTATTCTATCTGAACTGACGGTAACAGGAGAACCCTTTAAATGTCGATTAAAGCTGGATTCAAGAGCTTTTCAGACCTACTTCAGACTTACTATACAACACGGTGAAAGTTGACGCTGAACTTAGTCATTTGGTCATGCTGAACTCAAAGTTAAAGTATATCTCAAAAGTAGTAAATGTGATAAGTAAGATACTTGGGGTTTTTAGAATGAGTGTTTTGAAGTTTATAATTTATATGATCCCTGCCACAATTTTTGATGACACGCGCCGATGTCTCAGGTCTGCAAGATTTATCAGCGATAATAATACTTACTGGCATTTAAATGGCATCGGGCATCTTAAGAAAGCATATGTATACATATGTCGACATTTCCTAAAGGCTCGAATGAGAAGTCAAGCTCGTTACAAATAACCGCATGGGTCACAGTATAAATACACATCATTACTATTGGTCATAAATGGTCGTTACAGTATCAGTACAAGAAAAATGAGAGCTGGATGAGAAAAAAGATAAATAGAAAAATGCGAAAGGAAAATAACTTTAGAAGACGTGATGAGATGAGATCCAAAATATGCTGGAATAGTATATGAAACGAAAATGACCAACCGAAGAAATATCTTACGATGTCCCTTGTTCTTGATATTTCTTAATAAGATCTCTAAGTCTTGCCTTTCCAAACGCCAGTTCACCTACAGGAGCAGCTTGTTTCGAAGGAGAAGCAGGCCGTGCAGGTACAACCTTCTGCTCAACCCCTTTTCTAGGAGCCATCAAGTCCGGCAAGACTTTGATACGATCGGTCTTAGCCGACGCCACCGCAGGCGAAGGGCGTGCCAAAGAGGCCGTCGAAGACAGCATGGGTGTTGCATGCGAGGAGGAGATTATAGCGGGGACAGATGTCGACTTGGTGATCGGTTTTGTGCGTTTCCCAGCGAGGTCAAGGAGTTTCGGTTCTACAAGCGCGGGGTTAGAGGTGTTGTTGAGAAGTTTTCCTTGCAATCGAGCTGGTTTCTCTGGTGGAGACGGATCTGTTGTTGCAGGCTTCGTGATATCCTTTGATTTGAAAGCGGGGGCGCCAGCCACTCTCGCTATTGGAGCAGGAACCATAACTTTTGGAGGTGCGGTATTCTTCGCTAGACGCCCAGTAAATCTTTCTTCCATACTGGCAGGGACTTTCGAGTTAGACGCCGCTGCTATTATCGTATCAGATGAAGCGGCAGCAGGACCAAGGGAACCTATAGTCCTTGAGCAAGATGCCCATGGTGTTGCCGTATCAGACGAAGCAGTAGCAGGACCAAGTACACCTACAGCCCTCGAATTAAACGTCAACGCGGTAACAGCATCAGACGAAACAGCAGCAGGACCAAGTCGACCAATACCTCTAGCAGTTGTGACGCCATTTCTCGAATTCATCGCCTCCCCTTTCTCCTTGGGCTTGGAATCCGCAGCAGCCCATATAGAAGCAACAGCGGAAACCTTTCCTCCACGTCCCCCACGAGCAGATCGGACATCATACTTGACCTCTGGATCTTGCCGAGCCAAAGGAGGAAATACGGGCGTCCTCGCTCTACTGACAAAGGGCTGTGCAGGCTTGGTCGAGGCCGGAGGAGGGACGGGCTTTATAGGCTTAGTGACCGTAGGAGGATCATCCCGCATTTGGCGTTGTTCGCAACGGAATGTGGGGACATCTGGTGGTGTCTTATCAGACGGTGGCGATACACGGCGATCTACCTCAAATCGTGGAGTAGGTTCCACAGCGGTAGCGAGACGATCTTTTGGGGAGGGTGTATTTTTGTCTTGAAATTGCGCATCAGGCGAAGCCAAATCATCAGACCACAAATCAGCGACCTTCCTCGCCTCCTCGACCACCGACGTCTCCTTCGGTACCGTATTACGCTTGAACGTTCCTATCGGTACGAATCCAGACGAACGAAGATTCACCACCGGAGCAGGATCGTCTCCTTCCTCCTGAGGTTTCTTCTCCACAGGCGTCTTGCCTCCATTCGAATTCTCCCTCCCCGCCCGAGGGGACCCATCAGCCCCCAAATCAATCCCACTCAACGCTCTCTCCAACGCACTAAGCCCATCTCCCAATGCATCCCCAGGGGGCCGCAGACTCGGTCTGGTTGGCACACTGAATCCATCATCACCGAACACATCCCCGGGGGCCCTAACCACGCTCGGACTCGGGGGGATAATATCCTCAGGAGGCGGAGCTGCAGGGTCAATCCCACCCAACCACGCAGCAACTCTGCTCTTCTTCATCTCTCCATCCTTTGGATCGCGATCGCGCTGCTTCTTCTCCCCCTTCGCATCTTTATCCTTCCTTTCCTTCCTCCTCGACCGCCCCCTCTCACGTGCCTTGATCGACTTGACACTCCCACCCGCCCGATGGGTTTTGACATCCGAAGAGTCATGGTCTTCATCGAAATCAGGAATAAAAATCTCGGGTTCGGATCGTTCCTTTCTCCCTTCCACAACATCCACATCCACATCCAACACATCCTCCACAGGAGGAAGAGGAGGGGGAGAACCCCTCTCCTCCCTCCCCATCCCATTCGCAAGCGTCAAACTTGAAATCGCACTATCATTCAATGGCTCTGGGCTCTTAGCGGGAATATCAATAGGCTTAACACCCCCCCTACCATCCCCAAACACATCTCGCACGTCCGTCCTCGAATCCGCATCCATCTTCCTCGTGCCCACCTCAGCCAAAAGCCGCCTCTCGAGCGCGTCTAGGCCGTTTTCTATATTCGACAGGTCGATATTCATCTCCGCACGACGACGCGGAAGGGCTTGTGCAACTAGAGTTGGCGTGGGGGGAGTTTGATCTGATGGTACCGGTTCAGGTACCGGGGCAGGAGCAGGGCTAGGAAGTGGGGATTTTCGTCTGGCAGGGAGGGGTGGACCAGGTAATGTCTTGTTCACGTTCACGTTCACTACCTTCCTCTCCTCCTCCTTAAGCAGCTCTTTCATCGTCTTCTCCCCAGCCCTCTCATTCCGAACAAGTCGCACAGATAACGCAGCAGCATCCTTCTCAACAGGCAAATCCCCACTCAAATCCTCCACTCTCCGCGTCACATCCTCTGCCATCTTCTCCAGATCTCTAACACTCCCACTCCTCCTCTCCCGTTCATTAACGAACGAATGTTTTGGAGTCAGTTGCGGGCGAGGTGCATGCACCGCCACCTCTTTCTCTCCAACACCAGTAAATTGAGGCTTCTCTCCAAGTCCGGTAAGAGGCGTAAAAGAAGAAAACTCCATCCCGGGGGAAACCACACTCCCCCTCGAGGGCGTCCGCCCAGGGACAAGCATAGGCGGAACGGGAAGCCCCCTCCTCTCCCCCTCCCCCTCCCCCTCCCATCGGGTAGGTAGAGGCGAAACAGACCGATTCCGAGAAGACATCCTCAAATGCCTCGACATGCGCTGGGCTACAGCTCCCTTTCCCTCGTCCCCCCGTTCGGGGGTCGATCACGGGGACGCCATTGCGTTGGGGTTCGCAGTGGGGGACGTGGTTGCGCCAGCTGATGCTGGGCGGGGGTACAAAGGAGGAGGGGGCAGAAGCGCCCACGTGTTCCCACCCTGTATCTGTATCGGAGACATGGGTAGAGCAGGTGAAGGTGAAGGCGGGGGGAGCCATATATTCCCTTGTTGAGTTATAATCGGTGACTTGGGCGGTGGAGACATGATAGCACCGTACGGGACGGGTGTTCTCCCTCTAGGGATGGGGAGTGGTCGGCGCCCGAGAGGGCTTTTACTCCTTCCTATATCCATGTCCATTGCGTGGGGGCTTAGAGCCCTGTGTGGGCTCACAGCTCTATCGTAGGGACTCACAGCTCTACCACGGGGACTTAGTGCTCTCCCAGGGCTCAAAGCCCACTCATACGGAATCGGACTACGTGCCCCGCTCCAAGGCTGAAAAGGCATCTGTCCAGTATGTTGCTGCGTCACCGGTATACCAGGTGGAACCAGCCCTGCTGCTGAGTACGGCGGGGACGCATACGGGGATATTGGAGGGAGAGGGGAGGGGAGAAGGGGCACAGCGAGAGGGTGGATGAGGCGTGTTGGGATGTCGAGGGTTAGGTCTTTTCTGTATAGTGTGTTGGTGAGTTCGAGTTCGAGGACTGGAATGAAGGAAGGGAAGAATAGGAATAGTGAAGGAAGTGGGGAGAAGGAAGTGGGGGGAAAGAACTAGCGATGATGTATAGTTTTAACTCGTAGCCCAAGGCGCGGGAAGAAGGTCGCCCCCAATCGCCACCTCTGAAGAACCTCGAACGCCTTCAAGCCTCAAAAGCAAAAAGAACAAAAAAGCAAAGAAAAAAAAGCAAAAGAACGAAAAACGAAGAACAAAGAAAACCACCCATCCAACCCCCAACCTAACAACCACCCTCACTCCGACCCTCAACTCAAACAGTCCCTCCCTCCCGCCTTGGCCTTGTCCTGTATTCCCCTCCCCAACCACCCCGCTCCTCACACCCCTCACCTCGTCAGGCACATCGAACCACCAGCTGCGCGACGCCCTCGATGCCCGATGGAACGATGTATTCTGACCCGTGGTAAGGTACAGCACTTCCTACGGTTCTCAATTGCCTGGAGTCGTTTTTATGCATTTCCACGCAGTTTGAAACGGTTGGAATCGTTGTATAGCACCTCCTACAGTTCTGAATCATCCGAAATCAGTTGTAGGTGTTTCTACGCGATTTAGAACAACTGGAAATGTTCTAAAATACCTCCAATCATGTTAAACTATCTAATATCATTGTATGAGTTTCCAGACAATTTAAAACAGCTGGAATCATTATACAATGCCTCCAAGTGGTTTAAACCATCTGGTATCATTTATAAGTGTTACTAGACATTTTAGAATAGTTGGAGTTACTGTATAAAGCTTCGAAGTGTTTTAGGCCATCTGAAATCGTTTGCATGCAGTTCCAGATCATTAGAATCGACTAAAAATGGTTTAAATGATTTTAAATTACATGTATAAGGTGGCGGGTTGGCGTGGGTCACGGGAATTCAAATTCCAACCTGCACCCCATAGCCGCCAGCACCTGTATCCGTGACCTGTGCGGGTGCGGCTGACCCGTGCACTTTCCTAAATTTAGGCTCAAAAAATATATCTTCATTACTGCAAAAGAAATAACATCGCTAAAATTCAGCTAATAGCACACCATGATAATTCAATATATATATTATAAACCTATACTAAAGTTTAGCTGAACCTAATAAGTTGTGGTCTCTCAAGGGTGTGCAATCAGGCTATACTGTAAAATTTTTATATTAATTCATTGTAGTTACAATAAGGTGTAATGTATGTATTATTGTAATTACAACTGGATGCGATGGAAATACATTGTAACTTACAATAGGCTGTACTCTGCTCCTGTTGGTTGATCTTGGCTGCTTCTTAACTTCTTTATGTCTTTCCTTATGTTACAATCTGTTGTTGTCCCTCCCTTTTTGTGCAGTGCTGCTTGCCCAATGTCTTTCAATATCTTCATTTCATTTTCAAGTTGCTTTATGGGGTATGCTTTCTAATTGTTTTCTAGTTTTTTTCTAGGAATATTTTATGGTCCTCCTTGAGTTTTCCTCTTCTATAATCTTAAATCTTAAGCTTAATGTCTTACAGTAGGTATAATATATTGCATGTATTGTAAACACAACATATAGTATATTGTGTCTATTGTTAGTACAACATGTAATACATTGCATTAATATATTGCCAGTTGTAATTACAATGTGTAGCCCTGTTGTAATCTACAATGTATTTACATCACAATCTACTGTAATTACAACAGTAATATATTAATTTTACAGGATCTGGTGGTGCAATCAACCGAAGGTCTAAGTGAAATAATACACCAGTAGTATATACCATAATCAAATTTCCGGGATGCTAAAGGAAGATATGCACTCACTGCTCTAGCTATCATCAATATTACATAACACAGTACCAACCTATGCATTTATTTTCTCTGAGATGCAATGTCGAAGATTACAAATGAGGGGATGAGTTCAGGTCAAGGGGGTGTCACGTGCACAATCGGCTACCAGGGGTCGAGAGAGGGAGGTAGCGTTGCCGTACGGACTGAGCTGCTTTCGATTTGGGCTCGGTCCGGACCGTATTCACACCACATCGGTGGAGGTCCTTGGAGCGAGCTGTGTACGGCCCCCGAATCGCGGACTAAACAATGGAGCGAGCTGAGAGTGATTTCAGATCGCGAACTCAACCGAGTCAACGATTTGTCGATGCCGTGGTCACCTGACTATGTTGTCTCGCGTTCACTGTCACTGTCGGATTGAATAACGCGTCTCAGCTCTCTCGTTATGATACTTGATATGTTCCTGTACAATCTTTCTATTGATTATTTTAACAGTTCAATGAATATATGTGCTCCCTTGGTGATATTAGAGTGTCGTTTGTGCAAGTATTACTCACATGATGCTGCAGTTTCTGAAACATCGGGGTGCTACTTATCCTTTTACTAATCTCTAACTCAGCTGTCTACTCCAAATCTCCAAGTTGCTCCCCACTATGGTGAACACCTCGGGGATTGTAAAGCTATAAAACCTTCATTCAACAGACTCTTAATTGGTGCTTGTCTCACTTGGTTATGCATTCTACAGATTATGGCAGTGGGCTATCCAACAGCTCCGTGCCGAACTCCTAATATGTCCCTTCTCCTAGGCTGGGTCCACAACAGCAAAGTTCTGTCCACTGCGAAGGTAATACTCCTCATATTTCCATCTCCTTTAACCAACTTCAACATTCTACAGTCCGCAGTACATCAAATGCAACTGCATTAACAGACTCTTGCTCGACAGTTCTAAACTGTAACCATTCAATTCTTCAGCAATCTCGAGGTACGAAGCGAAAAAGATGCACACAGGGTGGTCGTGGCATGAAGCATTCAAAACAGACACCAGCCATCACAAAGGCTCCTGCACTCTCATGTGGTATTGGGCCGTCGATAGCATTAGCTCCCGATGGTTCCAGTAACACTTCTACAGCTACATACTCACTATCTCAGCAATCTTCTATGGATAATAGTTGTACCTCAACATCTGGAACCTTACCTGGGGCAGCCACTTCTGTCTTTACTCGAGGTGGTACAATGTCCAGTGCAACTGACATCTGGTATTTTGTGCGCCCCCTTGACACGCCAGAAGAGCCGGCTTCAAGGCCTGATTGTGACTCTGAGCTATGCCTCACAAGAAAGCCCTCGAGTCAATACATTGGATGTAAGCTGTGCCAGTGAGTATTTATTGATGCTTTTATTGCAGTTGCATTCGGAATTACTGATGTTCTACATAGGGAATGGAAAGTGTGGAAGTTAGCTGAAAGTGTTACAAGCTGTGTTCGACGTCATATGAAGAATAAACATCTTGACGCCTGGGAAAACGCAGTGGAGGAAATCGGTTTAAAGGGTGCCAATGGAAATGGAAATGTGAATGAAGCATTGCCCTACCGGTGCGAAAATGGTTTATTTTCATATGACCACTTTTATCATCTGCTTATGCGCTGGATTGTTGTCAATGATCAGGTAAGTATAATTCCCATTTAAAATTAAAACCGAAACACTGATAAGTTTTAACTCTTTTCATTTACAGGTAATGAATGTTCTTGATTGCCAAGAATTCCGTAACTTGATTCTTTACATTGCTGGAGACAACTTAACAGATGATGAACTTCCTCACCATACCAAATTGACGCAAGATATCCTTCTTGAACACGAGAAGATGTTCTCAAAGCTTCATGATAGCATGAATGTGAACTTTTTTTTCGATTTTTATTAATGTTCAAGCCCTAATCTATAAATTATTTCACAGAATGCGCTAGGGCGCATCTCGTTTACCAGTGACTCATGGAGCGATGTGAACTTACGGTCATTTATGGCAGTCACGTCGCATTTTATATTATATAATCAAGATGGAATGCTTGAGTATCGAAGTGCGCTTATTGCCTTCAGACATGTTGAAGAAGCACATACTGGGAAAAACCTTGGAACAATTTTCTATAATATACTTGAGAAATATGGAATTACTCATAAGGTATGTGGTAGTTATATCATTGATTATTGATATAACATTATTAAGTAGATCGGCGTGGTTACTATGGACAACGCATCTAACAATAATACGTTTATGGAACAACTCGAACAATTACTTGTGGAAAAAGGAGTTGATTTCAATAGAGATGGAAATCGAATATAGTAGGTTTACACAATGCAGAATCATTAACATGCTGGAACTTAAAAAATATTCCTTAGTTGCTTTCCTCACATAATAAACCTTGCGTGCCAGGCGTTCATTGACGAGCTCAAAATAAACCCGCAAGATTTGCTATATTCCAATTCACCCCTCCTATCCGCTTCCGAATTAATTGTGCCAAATGCTGATAACCCATCCACACATGACCAGCTTTCCGAATATTCGAAAACTTTAAGCAAGGATTTGATTGGGAAGTGCCGGTCTCTTGTATCTGCATGTTGTACCTCTGGACAACGCCGCGGCCAGCTTCATGACATCATTATTGAAGGGAGTGAAAATGGTTACTGGCCAGAGAAAATTCCAGCGTTGGAGTTACTTCGGGACTGTGAGACGCGATGGTCATCAACATATTTGATGATTGACATATTAATTTGTCTTTATCCAGTATGTTTTTACATTGTATATGATAACGACAGAATATTAAATGAGTACAGGCAATTCGAGCATTTCTCCTACGTAATAGCGATTTTTCCCGGTACCTTTTTTCCGATAATGAGCTGAAGACATTACATGATATTCGACAAGTTCTACAAGTGCCCTATTCAGTGCAGGAGCTTCTTTTTGCTGAGCGGACACCAACTCTGTCTCTTGTATTACCTGCATATGAGACCTTGCTTGATTTATGGTGCATACTTCAGACCCAGACTATACCAGAACTCAGCCATTACATTGGGATTTGGATTGCTAAAGTTGAGGATTATATCTCATTAACTCGTAATACCCGGATGTATGTGCATGCAATGGGTATGTAATGTCACCTCATATTGATCTTATTCTAACTTATTCTAACCATTTTCATGTGGTTAGTCTTAAATCCAACAATAAAATTTATGTGGATGAAAGACAACTGGAGCTCAGAACGTGTACAGGAAGCTCGTAGTTGGATCCTCAAATCAGTCAGTTCATAACACTTTCAATTTTTCCTTGTATTATTTAATACTTACTCTAACCAATATCAGATGACTTCTTACCAAACAAAACTTCGAGAAGACCATGAGAAGCAAACCTCAAAATCACTTACTCCCCAAGCATCCACCAGTAATCACATGGGACAGGCTGTTTCTGCAGCAGACATTGCTTCAAATGCGCTTTCATATGCCTACAGCCGTTTCCGTGGACTTGATGTCTTCCAGCGTCATGCTTCTGGCACTGGCATGCCACTTGCTTCTCAAAAACCTAGTCCAACACAACTTGAGGCTTCATCTTCAATGTCAGGGTTATCACGTATGCCTTCACTTCAAGACCTTGAAGATGATAAAGCACGAAAGTTGGCTGAAGATCATCGTGTGGCAGAATGAGAACTTGGCCTTTATGAGTCATATGGTGTAATTTCCCTACAAGAGTCAACTGCAAGCCTTGTCAATTTTTGGGAGGTGATTATTACAGTCACTATTAACAAGTATTTAAACAAGGCTAATACTAGTTTTAAATCCGGTTAGTTCATTGACATTCCCATTGATGTTTCGTATTGCAATGGATGGTTTGCCTGCGCAAGCATCTGCTGTCTCTTGCGAACGTGTGTTTTCATCAAGTAAAGAAACATCAACACTTCGACGCAGCCGTATCTCACCAGCGCTATTCGGGGCACTGCAAGTGTTGAAATTTTCTTACAGACAAGACCGCTTGGTATTCACTAGCGACATTCAGCTTGCAAAGGATGAAGATTACACTATATCTGGGCCGGTAACATTATATGCGGCACAGGAATTAATGGAAAATAGGCAGTATGAAGAGTTGGCAGAACTTATCAGTAATGCGGAGGCTGAAGGGCATCCCCCTCCGGTATCAGAACTTGAAGAGCTAGCATAAAAGTAACAAAAGTTTTGTATTCTAAGCTTTGTATACATCGTTATTCAACATTTTACTCTGAAGTTTGTGGTGGTCTTTCTTAATCTCAAGTCCATCCATAAATAGTCTACTTTCCTTCTTCCTGATTGGTTGGATTTATATATCACCGGGGAGACCGACATCAAAAAGACCGCTCGTGTCCGGTCCATTTGGACGATTTTAGACGAGCTTACTGAAGGATTTGAGATCAGTCCGTCCGCTCCAGCGAGCTCACTTAAAGATTTGAGATCGGTCCGACCGCTCCAACGAGCTCCATTAAATCTTTGAACTCGGTTCAGTCCAGTCCGGTCCGCGGCAACACTAGAGGGAGGGGTGCTGGTCAGGCCTTAAAAATTTTTTGGAGGTAAATTTTTTTTATGCTGGAAATGAGCAGAAATGAGTATTCCTCATCTGTAATAGATATGAAAAAATCCCAATGTACTATATGGACCCAATAATTAGATAAAATGAGCTCTATCTGACACAATTCTTGAGCAATTCGAAGATTTTAACATAATTTTTCATTTTGGGATGTTCTGCAAATGTTATCACATCTTGGCCACATCAGACATGAATCAGTCATTCTAACCCTTCTTAAGTGCTTCTTTTTGTTGGGGGCAATCATGACAGTACATGTGCTGTTCTTACAGATATATATTAATTTAATCAATGTTATACATACACAGAGTGATCCACTGGATCCTATTCCATTCAGAGAGAGTGATAAGAGGGTGGTGATATGCTCTAAATGTTCAGGTGAAGTCAAACTTTGGAATAGTGGAATGCAGAACTACTATATACATCTTGCTGGTGCACAGTGCTGCAGGGATAGGGCAAAGAAAAAGAAACCAGTGAAGCCTAATTAATGTGTAACAAGCTTCTTTAAGCTGCAAGTCAAGCTGTCTCACATTCCCCCTACTATTTATAACCTACCCCACATTTGACAATAGATTACATAGTGAAATACAAGAGTAAACGCATGCTATCGATAGAAAGGAAGTACTGGGGCGGCAATGTCGTGTGAAACTAACACTGACCGTGCGAGATATGAGCTTGTGTTGAGCACGAGAGCTAAACGATGACGTATTTATCCTAATTTGGAATGTGACTCCCACACTGAGGGAGGGAGGGTCACTGAATGGCTCTTAGCAAAAAATCCGACCCCTTGTGTGATTTTATTTCTCTGGCACCCCTTTGGTTCAGGTAGCTGTGAGAATATTAGCAAATTGAGGCGCTGATGGAAAATTTGGCAGTTCTGGCAAATACATCTTCGCATATAAAAGGTTTCCCTAGCTTATATTTTACATACATGTAGAAGAGATGTATGTTAACAGTAATATGTAAAAAAAAATGGCAGAGTTTGATGTAGAGCTAGCTATTTTCAGGGTTACATACAGTGTGAGGATGGTGTACGGCCTACGTACGGAATATGTTAACATACGTAGCCGCATCCATTATCCTCTACTATCATCAAATAAAATAAAAACACTCACCTGGCGAGACTCGGGGCAAGACCATTCGATGACCTTACAATTAAAATGAGCTAAAGTGCGATGAAGACATTTACTCCATCGACGGCAGCGCGATCAAATATGCACGTGACTTGCCCGACTCACCAAAAATAGTACGAGTGTCAACCTTATACACGCGATGCCGCTCGCACTACAGTAACACAGGTTTATCTTTCCTTTCCTCATTTCCACTTACTCGTAGTATTATCAAGCAAGGAGTAAATTTCTTCACTAAAGGCCTTGAAAAAGTATATAAGGCTCATGTAAAGTACGATTTATTCCTCAGTCAATTACACCCATTACATCCAATCAAAACATCTACTATCACATCTTCTATCCATCTGGGAACAGAAACATATAAGAGTTCTTTCTCAGCCTAATCAAGTATTCTACTCATATATATATTTCGCTTACCTTTTGACTTCGCTCTCACAAGTCGAGACTCTATTTTATTTACAGGGTTTTGACTTATTTCCTTCATCCAACAAAAACTCATCAAGACTTTATTTCGCTTAGAAGACGCGGTAAACAGATGCTACCGCACTCGAGTATCTTTTGATACACCTTCAACTCATTAGAGCCCATTACAACAGTATTGCCTCTTTCAGGTCGAACTCGCGCTCGGACTTGCGTAGTTCATCTTAGTATCAAATACTAAGAGATAAATACTATTATTTTTTGAGAACATAGCGAGTTGTAACATATTCCGATGCCTAGATAATTTCTTGAAAAGCTCCCTTGAAAAACCTTTCCCCCAGTTGACCAGTTGATTTCATGTAAAGTCCTATAGTCTTGTTTAAGTTATTTGAAACATTTTAGAACTTCAAGCTTCAAGGATAATGTATGCTAACTAGTGCTAATCTAGCTTGAATTCAGAAACAAAGAAATATTGAATTTATACTAGTAAGTACTCAATAAGTACCCTGTTGTAAATTGTCACTGCCTTAATGATATTACCTTATCATCCATCTTTCAACACTCCACTAGGCAACTTGCTGGTTCTACCTGCAGTTATGAGCGGGGCTTCAAATGTTCAACATTCATAGTACATACAGTAACTTAGTGTATTATTTCACGAACCTCACCTTTATTAGAGACAAATTAGAGAAGGTAGTGGGCCATGCTGGCATTCGCCGGCCCTACTGATTTATTCCAGTTGTGGTATAAAGTCATGGCATGAAACAGGGGCTTGGTACAATCTAATGCATGCCTTGAACATACTCGTATCTATCTTCTCCGAATAAAGGCTATAACAGCTTACAGCTTCATCAAAAATCTCACTCCACAGTGAAGCCACAGCGATTAGAATTTGAAATCTGATTGATCTTCACTCTCTATCCAATCATATCTCATAGTCTAAGCTGCAGGACGACTTATTAGGTTCTTAGTTGACTCGGTGCACTGATGCACTCTTGATGACCTTGATGTTTTCTCTAACCACAGGTTGTCATGTATGAGATGGACACATGTAAGTAACACAACTGCCACATGCCAGTTGGAGGGTACTTTTTGCAAGTCCGAGGATGGCATCTGTCAGTTACAGTTAGTCAATTCAGATATTGCGTTGGTGTGAAAGCCTTACTACTACTAGCAATTGTACCCATTTAATTGGGTTACGACCACACAGAAGTGGGGAGTGGGACCAGTTAATACACTACGCAGCGGTTGGTTGTGTATTGGCAGTGTTGTTCATCATAACGTTTTGCCTGTACTTATGAGCTATAGCTATTTATATCATGATGTATGATTTAAACAGCGATGGCGAAACCCGATAAATAATGATAAAGTACTTGGGAGTCTAAGGCAATATTCGCCTTTGTGTCATCCCGTGATATTTTCTTGTACCTTAACCATTAGCGGGACCCCAGACTGACACCGTCCACAATCTCCTAGTATGTCAATCAATGTCGCCCTTCTCAATGGCCTCCTAGCTTCCAGCTATCTCATTGGAGCAAGCTTCACTGTACTTCTCTGGGATCATCTAACAACTTTGGATCGAGAGGTGACTTTAATTTGGAACAGCCGTCGAAAGGCGAAATGGATGCTCAAGAGCGCATTTGCCTTCAACCGGTACGGAAATGAATCATTTCTGTTATTCTGTACATGTGGTACGCCCCTTAATTTCGCAGTTCCAATTCCTTTATATTGACGAGCTGTTACATATTCTACAGTTTCAAGTGGATTTCTAAAACTTTCGGAGGAGGTATGAGTCTTTATTACTTATTTGGTATTTATACTTATATTCTTTTATTATCAGATGTAGGTTTTCATGTACCAAATACTACTTGTAGCATGATGGCATTTACAATCATACAGCTGTAGGAACTATCTAATAGCTTTAGCACTTATTGTGACTCTGGCAATGGAAATTTCACAATGTATGTCAATCCCTTTTTACACTGCTTTCATATTCATTTTGAATTATTCTGTTATATAGCCGTTTTTCTGCTTCGACTGCATGCCTTGACGGGGCAACGAAAAGTAACATTGTACTGGTTATCTGCAGGCTTCTTTGTAGTAGTATTGCTCTCGCAATTATTTGCTATACGTATGGTGGTCGAAATAAAGAAAAGTACAAACCATATCACCCAAATTTCCATAGTTCGTCAACTCACTCTCCTTCTAGATTCTTCTGTATGGGTGCCGGAAGGACTAAATGTGTGTATATTAGTCGCCGATATAAAGCAAAATATTATTGGCTTGTCTTCAACGATGGTAGCTGGCAACCATGGCAATGACGTTGTGATTACCCACTGACATATATCAAATCAACAGTTTGGTTTCGATGTCTTCCTCATTTTACTAACGATTTACGATGCGTTGGAGCAACCTCATCAAAGTCACATTGTGATTATTGCTAGCTTGTACAAAGATGGCTCAAAGTACTTTCTAGTAAGTTTTTGAAGTTCTTTTATTCAAATCTTAATCTTAAAGGCTCTGTATTACAAGGTATATGTAGGTATGTAGCAGAAAATGAACCAGGTCATTTGTAATTAGACTAACATATGTATACCCAGCCATGCATTTCACAAGCTTGCTGACTGCCATAGTATTTAAATCAGTAAGTCTCCGAGCATCATGGTAATAAATAAAATGATCCTAAGTTGCCTAACAGATAGATGCATATTTCATTTTTCTATTGTGAGTCATCCACAGCCCAGCAGTAAATCCAATTTACCTAAGACTATATGATATCTCAAGCCCAGCTTGGGCCTTGTGCTCTATGTTGATTTCTCGCTTACACTTTAAGTTGGAGTCGATTATGAATTTGTATAATAATACTGGTATCCGACTGTTTACATGACAATAATAAGAGTACTTATATGTTCACTATTTACAGAGTTTCCAAAACCGCATATTTCCTTGTATTATAATTTTTTACTGTTTGTAATCACAACAGGCAAGATCAATATTTTTTTTTAGCAATTTTAGAAGGGGGAATATCTTAAATTTTCAACTGCTAAATAGTTGTAGAAAATAATCTAATAAATTTAAGTATCTCGGTAATTATCAACAGAATATGTTGCAGACAAAAACTTTATGTGTTTAGTAATGAACTTTTCATACATTTTAATCAAAAAATTTAACATATATAGCCAACATTTTGGCTCCAAATATATAACATATTTTTCCGATGAATAAAAATAAAATACTTCTAAATTAATTATAATTTTAACCCACACAGAATTATATATATGAAGCGGAAAGCTATTTTATATATTTAGCATATTTTAAATGGCAAAAAAGATGCAAAAAATGTTGAAATTGCCTGTGCCTAGATTTCGGAGACGATATCAGATTAGATCAGCACAAAAAAAGTGTGTTGGTATCAGCATTGCAACATCAGCATGGGAGTCAAGCTGTTGGCGCATCAGCACTAGGTGTTTCTTGAGTGTTTCCCATCCTGCACCCATAGGATGCCTTTGCCTATGGAAGAGGCCCATGCCACAAATAGTTTTTGTGTCTAGCTTTCTTTGAGAAAGCATCAAGGTGGAGTTAAATGGTCTAGTTGGCATTTGTAAGTTTAATGTGTACTAGAAGTACACAGGTGCAAAGTAACTATATCTACTCAGTATATTCACTGACAGAGGCAACACCATGTGTGGGTCTGACATGGCCATTGCATTCATTAAGTACTACCTGGAGGAGTGCAATGAGCTCTCTTTTTGTTTGATCATGTAGAGTGCACTCGAGATCTAGATCAGTTTCGGATGTTTGAATTGGAAGAATAATGACTTGAACTGTAATAACACACTTAATCAGTAAACAAGAGTGATTCACTAATAAATTGACAGGAACTTACAGCAATCCATAGGAGACAAACATTGATTGCATACAATCATCAGCTAGCTCATGATTCTTTTGTGCTACATGATGATAAGAACCACACATTGAGCACAATAGATGTGCCCTATATGTAATAGTGGGTTAGCAACTTATTACTACTTATTTGGTTGATACTGAATAACATTGAATCTTGGTTTGAATTATGAATACTACTCACCACAACCTAGAACTACTGGTGTTTCTCCTCAATTGTTGAGGAAATTCCAATAGCATATGATGCACTGCATTGTGATGTGTTCTTTGAACTAAGAAAGATGAAAGTAGCATGCAGCAAGATCAGACCTGCATTAAGTACAGTCCATGCAGAAGCAATAACAAAGAATGTTGGAATGTTTGTGAAATGTTTGATCAACTTAGATCTCTGAAGTAGATCAAACATGTGGCATTAGCACAAGTTGTCGACAAGTTGTCAATCCTCCAAATTTGCTACCACCAGGCACAATAGTTCCAGACTAAGTACCAGAAAACTTCCACTCTCACAGATGACAATATTCTATCACAAGCCTGAAATTCTTGAACCCAGAGCCCAAAGTAATACAATTGAATAATCAGATCATTTACATGCATGTCAATGAGTACTCATACTCAATAAATCTCTTGACCACTGCTTTTCCTATCTTCCTCTGCAAGTCTCACCTCATTGCTTCAAGCTATGGATACTATCAGTTGCCCTCAGTGCACAGGAGATTTGGTGTCTAAAACTGTGCTTGTAGCCATTGAATGCAGTTGTAAGTAACAGATGACTTGTCATGGTTGAAGTCACACACTAACAGATAACATAAGAGAAATGAGTAAAAAGTCTGATATATAAACCATCTGGAATATACAAGCTTAAGACTAAGGAGTAACTATGTACTAGTTGCTACTTATATACTATTCTACTTGTATTTACCCTTAGCCCAAGTCCATGCATAAGTCATCTGTATTACTGTGCTTTACTGTGCATGCAGTTATGTGATCATAATGAAACTGTGCCCATAGTTTACTGAGTAAGTGCATAGTTGCCTTGAGGGTTCTGCATGTGTCATATGATTAGTCACATGACATGTCATGTGACAAGAAGCATGTGGATCCTGACATTACCCCTCCTTTAAGAATTGTGTCCTCACAATATGTTCATCTGAAATGCTTCTTGTGTATCTTGTATGGTTTGTCTTCTGATTCACATTTGAAGTAACAAAAGTTTGGTGTATCCATAGATAGTGAGGAGGGTTAATAATAATAGTAACATGGGTATTTCCCATAATAGATCAAGTGGCTCAAAGGAGGGCATAGTTAATTTTAATCTTCATTCATTGATTCTGTATAAATAGTTCTTCAATCTGGTGTTGAATTTCTGGGTTTAGGCATATCCAGGTTTTCCTGATGAAATTTGTTGACCAATCTCTTGGCATTTCCCAAGTTTTGGTGGTCCATCCATATGTCATGTTCATGGGAATATCCCTTTCATTTTATGCAATACATGATTTTTTGATATCTCCATCTGGATTCTAAGATTTCCTCAATTTCATATTGGTCCTGATTATCTATCAATACTGCAGGGGGCAGGGCTGGTTTCTTCTGGCTAGGGTATTTGGATGGTATGTGTTTTGTAAGAAGTTGTGTATGAAACACAGGGTGAATCTTTTTCCATGACTTCGGAATTTCTAATTTATACAATGCATTGCCAATTTTCTTAACAACCTTAAAGGGGCCATAGCATTTATCATCAAGTTTGGTGACTGGTTGATCTGTCTTTATATCAATTTCTTCAAGATAGACCTTGTCCCCAGGATTGAATTCATCCACTTCTTTACAATGTTTATTGTAGTGCTATTTCATGACTTTGGAAGCTATTCCCAGAGATGCCTTGGCATCTTCTCAGAGTCTGGTGATGCTTTCAATGAATTCTTCGACTTCTATAACTTGTGTTGTCCCTGATGGTCCCATGCCCTTCCATGGATGTTGGCCCATATTCATGTAGAATGGCAAATAGCCAGTAGATCTGTGAATTTTGTCGTTATACAAAAATTGAGCCATGGGAATCCATTCTGCCCAATCTGATTGTCTGTAATTTACAAATAATCTGAGATACTGTTCTATCTCTTGATTGACATGTTCTACTTGTCTGTTAGTTTGGGGTCAATAAGCTGTTGACATGTTCATTTTTATCCCAAGGAGTTTAGAGAGTTCTTTTGTGAATTCAGACTTGAATTGTGGTCCTCGATTACTGATTACTACCTGGGGGAGACCATGATGTTTAAGCACATGGTCACAGAATTCTCAAGCTACTCTGGGTGAGTCTATTTCCTGGTTGCATGGAATGAATTCAGCCATCTTAGTGAATCAATCAACTACTACCATGAGGAAATCAAATTCTTGCAATATTGGGAGTGGTCCAATAAAATCTACAGAAATTATTTGCCAAGGTTTATCTGGAATTATGTTTGGATCTAAGGCATCCTTCTTGGTTGATCAGTGGATGTTTGTTTGTTGGCATGCCTTACACCCAGCTACATACTTCTTGATATCAGATTTCATTCATGGCCACCAGTAGTCTCTGAGAATTAATTCCTGTGTTTTGTATTCTCCTGGGTGTCTACTAATGGCCAGATTGTGATGGATGTGAATGATGTCTTCCCTAAGTTTAGCACTCTTTGGTATATATATTTGGTTTTTCCAGGTGACAATGCCTTCAGTTGATTCAAGCCAGTTTGGATCTTTTTGTTCCAACATCTTAATAACTTCCTTATCATGATTCTTTCAAGATTTTCAGATTCTTTCCATGATGTTGTCATCTTATCCAGTTACATGATGTTGTACTCTGAAGTATTCTGGTTTGAGGAGGGTGATGTCTTTATTGTTATCTTCTCTTTCATGTCCAGGTTGTCTCAAGAGTAGATCCACTTTTGTCATCTGATTTCCTGGTTTATGATGAAGTGTAAACTGATATTCCTGCAGCTCTGTGATCCATCTGGCCTGTCTTCAATTAAGTTTCTGCAGTTTCTTGAAATACTCAAGGTTCTTATGATCAGTTCAGATTTCAAAGATTTCCTTAGCTCCTAGAAGATATTGTCATCATTCTTCTAATGCTCTCATGATCATGAGCATTTCTTTATCATAGATCTTGTAATTTTGTTCTGCAGCATTTAGCACATGCGATATAAATGCTACCAGTCAATATTTTCCATCAGATTGTGCTTGTGATAGGATAGCTTCATTTGCGAAGTCCAAAGAGTCTGCCTCTATGTGGTACCTTCCATTATCATTTGGTAAGGCTAATACTGGCACTGTTGAGATGTGTTCCTTTAGATCAGAGAATGCAATTGCTTGAGGTAATTCCCATTTCCAGTCATTTTTTCCCATGAGTTCATGGAGTGGTTTTGCCACTTTTTCAAATCCTTCAATGAATCTTCAATAGAAGTTGATAAATCCCAAGAATTGTTGTAATTCTATTTTGTTGTTGGGTACTGGCCAATTCTTTACAGCTTGCACCTTGGCAGGGTCCATTTTTATGGCATCATGAGAAATGATCAATCTGAGGTATTCTACCTCTGTCTCTTCAAAGAAACATTTTTCTGGCTTTAGGAGTAGGTTATTGTGTTCTAATTTTTTTAGTACATATTTTACCATTATCCAATGTTGCTCTAAGGTCTCCATGAATATTAATATGTCATCCATGTAGACTATAACCTGCCCCAGATCGGTTTCATCCTTGAAGATGTCATTCATCATGGTTTGGAAGGTTGCTGGTGAATTTGTCAGTCCAAAGAACATGACTAGTGGCTTGAATAATCCTCAATTGGTCCTAAAGGCTGCATATTGTTCATCTCCTTGTTTGATTCTAACATTGTTGTATCCCCAATGAATATTAAGCTTTGTGAAGTGTTGTGCCCTTTTGAGTTTGTCAACAAGTTCCTGAATGAGTGGTAGTGGATATTGATTCTTGATTATGATTTCATTTAGTCTCTGATAGTCTTGGATTGGTCAAAGTGATCCATCCTTCTTTTTGATGAAGAAGAAGGGGGAAGCCCATGGGGATTTTGATGGTCTAATCCATCCAGATTTAAGGTTTTCATCTAGAAACTCATCCAACTGTCTCTGTTCTTCCAGATTCAGAGAGTAGATCTTACAATCAAATTCTTTTGCTCCTGGAATAAGTTCAATTGTGTGATCCCAGGGTTGTCTCAGTGGTAATTCATTGAATAATTCCTTTTTGAAAACTTTCCTATATTTGTAATAGACTTCTGGTATCAATTGTTTCCAATGCTTCTTCAATTGCTGTTTGTTTTGTACTTCAGCAATCTTAGATGCAGTTGTTTGGAATACTCATATTTCTATTTCTTCCATGATGTTAATGGCTATCAATCTGTCTTCCTGTTCAAAGTTGATGTCTTTATCAAGATCCTCCTCTTCTTCTTCAGGGTCTAGGGTGTTGATCAATGGTGTACATTCAATCAGGCATTGTATGAACCTTAGGGTGTTCTCCTTCCAGTCTATTTCTGGGTTGTGGGTTTTTAACCAGTTATGTCCAATAAAGATGTCTGCTTTACCCAGGTTGGATACCATGAACATCATAGTTTCCATGTTTCTGCCTAGTCTAACTCGGAGTTCTGCATAATGGGTGATCAAGCTTCCTGAATTAAACATGCCATCTGCATTGTATACCAGAATTGATCTTGGGTATTCCTTGATCATTATCTTGTTTTGGTGTATGAATTCCTTATTTATACATGATCCTGTACTACTGCTGTCTAGAAGTGCCTTTACATCATAACTTCTTCTAGAATCTAGAGCTGTGACTACCATATGAAGGTCCATTTGATTTCCCTTTGTACCTCAGATGTATTGTTTTGGGGACTTTAATTCTTCTAATGTGATTATTACATCGTCATTGGAAAGGTTGTTTAAGTCCTTTAATGTAACATGAGTTACTTCAGGTCAATGTTTCATATGTGTCCAGATGTCAAGTATACCAATGGCAACTTCTGGTTTGTCTTCCTTGATTTGTTGTGCCATCCAGTACACATTTCCTTGTTTTGCTTCCTTTCCAAGGAAGCTATGCTTAGATTGTTCATTCTTCTGTGATAAGGTGATAGATTCCTGATCTATACTAGGGATAATTACAGAAGAAGATACATAATTAGAGGCTGGTGAGTTTGTACTTACTGCTGGCCTCACTGAAAATCCCAGCTGGCAGCTAATTGCACTTTCTGGTCATTGGTAAGATCAGACATAGGTATAATAGTAGCTACAGTATCTGTGTTTGTATGTAAGGAGGCATCTACAGCCCTGTTTATAAATTGTCCTGGCTGGTTAGGGCAGTCTTTAGATAAATGGCCACATTGGCCACATTTAAAACATAATCCTTGACATATCATGGTGTCAATGTCCATACAATTGCCTCCTTGTGAGATGGGAATCTGATTGGGGTTCATTGTGGGTCAATGTGTATTCAAGATCATTCCACTTGGTTGGTTTCCACAGTTAAAGTTTCAATTGGTATTGTTTGAGTTTCCTGTTGTAGGGTAATTTCCAGTGGTTCCAAACTGAGCATCTGATTCTCTCTTCTGTCATTCGAATATGATGGCCTTGTTCTTCCAGGTTGTAATAGGGGTGTTGTCTTTTAACCCTGCCACTTCCACAAGTCTCTTTCCAAGTCCTGGGTTAACTCCACTCTTGAATTTATCTACTAGGGCAGTGTTGTTGAATCCAGTAAGATTCTCCCAAGTGTTGAACTCTAAGATGTATTCCTCTACTGGCCATTTGTTCTGCCTAAGCTTCCCACTTTGTGTGATCATGTTGCTCTGTGTTTCTGGGAATATAAAGAAGGCCTGTAAGTCTACAGATAGTTATTCCCAGCTAGAGAACAGGGAGGTAATTGTGAATGGTTGAATGTTCCCCATAGTTCTTGCTGCCATGCTTCCATGGACTTCCTTGTTCATGGGTTCCTGGTCATTGTGTCTGTCTTTCCACGTTTGTCATTCCTTATTGAAGGCAATCAAATGTTCCATGTATGTGTCTGCCCATCTCTGGGTGATATTTCCTTTACCCTTCTCAATTTTCATTAAGGTTTGGGTAATCCATGTCCAATCTGAATAGATCTTCTTCTGATCGAAGTAATTTTCCATTTGGCGGCACCATCCAGAGACTTGGTTGGGGTTTCCCTTGAAATCATCAGGGGGAACAACCTTCTCATCCTTTTCTGGTTTGATCTCTCTGATCACCTGATTGATCAGAGTTGTAAGGTTTGATGTGTGATTGGCTCTGTCCACATCATTGAAGTTATTCCACCTATTGATTCCCCCAATGATGAAAAGAGAAAGGAAGGTCATGAGAAAAGTGATGATTGCGGCTTTGGAGATCATTGTTTAATCAAGGTGAATGCAGGGAGGTCTGTAAAAGTAGTAGTGGTCCCAGCACTCTCTACAGTTGATTCCTTTGTTAGTTGGAGCAGGTGGTACAGGAGTTAGAGATCAAGAAATGAGTTTGAGTTGAGGTATTTCCTCAGGTGTAGGGGATAAGACCTGGATTTCCCACTCGATTCCTTGCTCTCATAGTTCCTGGATCAATGGATATGTGTTGGGATCTGTGAGGATGGTGGATACCGAGGTTTCTCTAGATCAAGGTAGTGAAGGGGATGGGGTTGGTGTGATTGCTTGGGTAACAGTCTGAGTCTGAGGTGAGATGTAGGAGGGGATGGTTCAGTTGTGGAGATGGATGGAGTTATTGGATCAGAAGTATGGTGAGGGGTGTTGAATGGTATGTGATTGGAGGTTAAGGGTGTTGGTTTGGCTTGCTGGCATATGGTTTTGACATAGGTGACCAGCTATGCATGCCTTGGTCACACACACACTAACTTGCAGATAGAACTAGCTGGGGCAACACATGGTAGCCTTCCCAGATACTAGTGACTTAGGGTTCTCTGAGGATCACCCCTGCAGTCCTTGTATGACTGGTAATTCACCTAGAGTTGGGCTCAATATTACTCTGTATGGCTCTTGGACTTCCAAGTCCAATGATTGAGTCTATCAAATATAGTGTACATCTATCAGTTGGCTAATTGATGAAAGGAGTATAAAAGAAGAGTTTTGTGGGTGTTCCACAGGAGTGGGTGTGTGAGATCAAAGAGGAAGTCTTAAGCTAATGTAAGCAACAGATGACTTGTCACAGTCAAAGTCACACACTAACAGATGATATAAGAGAAATAAGTAAAAAGTCTGATATATAAACCATCTGGAATATACAAGCTTAAGACTAAGGAGTAACTATGTACTAGTTGCTACTTATATACTATTCTACTTGTATTTACCCTTAGCCCAAGTCCATGTGTAAGTCATCTGTATTACTGTGCTTTACTGTGCACACAGTCATGTGATCATAATGAAACTGTGCCTGTAGTTCACTGAGTAAGTGCATAGTTGCCTTGAGGGTTCTACATGTGTATCATATGATTAGTCACATGATATGTCATGTGGCAAGAAGCATATGGATCCTGACAGCAGTATGTTTAGTCCTAGTACTAGTGTTGACTAGTGGTAGAGCTTAAATTGCTGCTGAATGCTATACAGGTTATATAACTCATATGAACTGTCTGGTTGATCACATACATAACAACATTTTCTTTGGTGGTGAACAGCCTCTTCATTATTGGGTAGCTGTTTGCAATGAAGTAGTGCTTTCAGGTAAATTATGTTCAGTTTACTTTAGAATTTACCTTTTTACATTTATAATTCATTAGCTCAATTGGCATACATCCCCAAAACAGAGCCTGTAAATGTTTCCACAGAGCTCAAGAATGAGTGCAATGAGTATGATAATACAAGGATGACTTTGGCATAAGCTCTATTTGACCTGATTAATTTATATCACCAAAAATTATGACCAGGATGCAGCAACCATAACCTGGATCATAGTACCATTTAACTGAAGAAATGATAATATATTAATCTTAACAGTCCAATGTCATTTAAGATATTATATATCTATAGTGTTCACAGGAAATGACTTTATTCATGCTAGCACCAGAGTGTCAGGGAATACTATTCTCAGTAATACTCAATATCTCCAATGGCGAGGGGATTTAGCAGTCAAGCTATATATAGATCAAGGTAGTAGTCTTTACTTTCAAAAGACAGAAACAAATGAATACTTCACCTGTGTGAAGTATAAGACAATAAGTAACAGTAGACTGATATAAACAGTAACAGGTAACAATAAACAGTGACAGATAACAATAAATGATGCACAATAGAACTGTTTCTATTATGTAAAAGCAATGACTAACAGGATAGTAACTACTGAGTAACTGGGAGTGGATGTATTGAGAGGAATACCAATACTCTTCTTCCTACAAACATTTCTCCTTATATGCCTTTTCCAACCTGCTTACTAATTATATCCCACACTCTGATTCTTCATTTTTCTCTGTGGAACAATGGGGATTCCTATTTATAGCTTTGCATTGTTGAACAATGGGATTCCTATTAATAGATTTACATTGTTGAACAATGGATTTTAGATTTGCATTGTCTAACAATGGGGTTTCTATAAAGTTCAAGTTTTGACTGTGAGTAGCAGGACTCTCTATTGTTCCAAGTGATTGAGCTATAACATTTAGGATAACACTTCTTATTGACACTGATTTGGGAGAGCCAATAGCTGACAGCAATGTGAGAAGAGTCTACAGCCAGAATAACCTCAAGAGGCAACTTGTAATCAATGGCACGGATAGCAGGGCATGTTGAAACAAGGTATTTCAGCTTCTCCATTGATAGAAGCTGATCTGAGGTGAAAATAAATTCAATAGCCTTACAAGTGAGTATTTGGAGAGGGCATGCATGAACACCAAAATCCTTGATAAAAATGTGCAGTCCCACATGTACCTAGAAAACCATGAACATTGGAGACAGACTTGCAGATAGGCCAATCATGGATGTGTTGTACATGAGAATTGTCAGGTACACATGCTTCATATGTGCACTTGTGTCCAACAATGAGAGCAGAAGGAATACAAACCTTGGACTTCTTAGCCAAAAAGGTGGTACCTGCATGCCTTATTCATTGCACCATGTAGTTGACATTCTGGAGGTGCTCCCAGACAAAGCATTGTATCTTGGGATTATCTGGGATAGTTTCAAAGCCTCCATCTGGTGTTTTGTAGCAGGATTTTGGACCATCAATGAAAGATTTGGTGACATGTGGAGTTTCTGGCTTCAAAATAAATACAAGGTTACCATGTTGGATTTGAAGAGAATTAGTATGGCCTTGGGGAATAACTGTGAGATGCTGAGGGCCTAAAGGTGTCTGAAAAGATGTGAGGTCATGAGAGTAAACATCAAGCTTGCATTGGTCAAATCCAACAAAGAGGTCAAAAATGCCATAGTAGCCATGGCCACCAAATGATTCAGTGTACTCTTCAACATTAGGAGGGAGACAAGAATCCTTAATTGTTACTGCATTGAGAGGCTGTAAATCATGAACAAGACAGAGTGAAGATTTGTCCTTTTTGAGGACAACAAACCAGTGGGAATGGTAAGATGAGCTTGAAGGTTCATAAACACCTGATGCAATCTTCTCCTTAATGATATCAATGACACAATCATAGAGTCCAGGAGGGATAGGCATGTTTTTGAGAGCCCACAGAACATGCTCAATGGTGGGGATAATAACTGGGTTGAAATATTCATCAGAGAAGCTCCCTTTTTCAGACTCATTCCATGTGAATGCAAGCTCATGCTGGCAGGTGAGGTGATGGACAAGCTTCTCTTCTTCAGGCCACAAAAACCCATCTGGATTTACATCATTTGCATCCTTTTGGTCTTGGGTATAATGTTCACCAGGGAAGAATTCAGAGGGATGGGTTGGGAGAATAGGCATGTCATGGAGGGGATCACTGGGAATTCGGCAGACAACACAGAAATGTTCATGGAGGGTGGTAGCAACAGGTTTAACATGATTTGCAACCTTCTTATATGCAAGATTCGAGGCTTCAGGGCTGGGACAATCAAGACATGGTTCACTAGCACCAGACAAACTTGAGACTTCACAAGGACTTGCAACATTAGAGGAATCAAGACACAAAACAGAGAGGCTTGCAGCTGGGCTGGAGTCGAGCAGAATATCATAAGAGTCACAGATGTTTATTAAAATATAGCTTTCAACAGGAGAAAGTGCTAGAGGGGTACTGGATGGATTATGCAGTGGGCTAGAGATTGTAGAGGATACAGAGAAGAAACCAGAGGAAGCAGACAGAGGAGAAACAGAAGGGGCAGGCAAAGTCAGCATTTTTGTAAAGGGGGAAAAGGATATATGTGGATGTATAGGATCTTGTCAAGTGTTGTTTGATTCCTCAATTCCTAAAAATCTGCACTTCAAGGGGCACAAATATATGTTGAGGTGGTAAAGACTTCTAGAGTATTTGGGTCAATAATAGTGAGATGCTGTTCACCATTCAAAAAGTCTTGAGTTGTTGCTTGTGCAAGATGGGAGAATGGACTGCCTAAAAGAAGCTCATATGGAGCATTCTCAATGACCTGAGCCTGTAAATATAAATTGATTGGGCCAATAGACACCTTAAGGTTTGTAAGTAATCCCTTTGTCAGACTTTTCAAACCATTTGCAGCTTCCATCATTATGGACTGCATTGCATCAATAGGAAGAGTGAGCTTCTCCCAAAGCTCATGGCAAATAGCAACAATCTCAGATCCATTGTCCAAAAGTCCATCACAGGTAATTCCATCCTTGAGAACAACATTTACACAGCACAGTGGTTCAATTTTTGTAGCTACAACTTGGCCATTGTGAGTTGGGAGTATGTTGAGGAGTACCTCAGCCACTTCACTAGGAGAGTCTGCCTGAACTGCAGTAGTGCCAACAACAGCATCTGAAGTTGGGATTCTCTTCGTTGTGGTTGACTCCTTGTAGTGATGACAAATATCAGGTAAGAGTGTGAGGAATTCACATTGTGTCAATGTAACTATTGAGCTGAGGTCATGCTCTAGAACATCCTGAATAATTTTTGGGTCTTCAATTGGTGTGAGATATTTATACTGGGGCTTCTCATGGGAGGGGGCAGAAGTTTTTGGAATTGGATGTGGGATAGGAGGATTTGCTTTTGTCTGAGAGCAAGTTTGGGCATATGCAGTGGCAGCTGCATCTGTGGCCTTCTTACAAGCTAGCTGTTTGCTAATTTGGTGCTGGACACCTGTGAGCAGAGTTTCCTCATCATTATCAATAACATGTGGTTCGGTTTGCTGAGAAAAAATTGGTGTAGGTGGAACAATGTCAATGATGGGGGCTAAATACTCAGTGGAAGGGGGGACTGGATCAACCCAAGCATAAACCTGTGGGGGACTGACAACTCCAAACATATTTGATGAAGCAGTAGAAGTAGCAGGTGGCAGAGCATTAGATTTATGCCAATTATCAATACATTCACACATATTGTTACCAAGCATCATGCACATAACTCAATATCCATTCAGGAGAGTGGCCTGGTTAGTATTATTACAAATGCATAGGTTACATTGTGTGTAATCAAGGAGTACTATGCAGTTTCAGATAAAATGCAATGGGTCTGAGCAGAAAATGCAGCCAGAGAACCTAGGGACCATAGAAGCATTCAAATTCAAGCTGTACATATAAGGAGAGGGATTAGGGTGTTGCTGCATCGAATGGATAGAGGACTGCTGCTGCTGATAGGAAGAAAACATTTGTGATAGGATGGGCATCATAGACTCAAGATTCTTTAAGTCAAAGGTTTCTTTCATCACTACAGGCTCCTGAGGGATGGGGGGATAAGTGTTAATGTTGGTAAAAGAGAATGGGGTGTAACTGGCAGACAGGAGATGATTGGTGGCCTCTACAATGATAGAAATGTCAAAAGGATCATCTGGATGGTGCATGGGATCCTTCAATGTAAGAAAGCTTCGAAACCTTGTTCTAAAAGTGAAGTCAAAGCCTCTGATGAAGAAGTTTGATGCATCACAATCTGAAATCCTTCCATTCTTCTTTAGGTAGTTAACCATTCGCATAAATGTTTGATGATATTGTCTGAGATGAAGACAGCTATCCATAGGATCAAGAGCTTGCTTTTCCACCAAGAGTTTGAGCTCAGCAATTGAATAAGTACACTCATTCTCTGAGCCAGCTCCAGGGTATAGCTTCAGTACCTAATTCTTGAAGTCCTTCCAAGATGTGCCACAATGAGAAGGTAGTTCTTCCCATAGCTCTGCATCATCATTAGGAGTGTAGTAAATGGTCCATTGAATATAATTGGGCTCATGGAAAATATTTGAGCTATTACAAATAGCCTTGACATCTAAGAGGTAATGCTGGAGGGTGCATGGCTTGCCATTAAATCTTGGGGCTGAGTGATGATTCCTTCCTGGCATAGTAATTTTCATCATCATGTGAGGAATCAAAGGTATAAGGTTCTGGAGCAAAGATGGGTTCAATGATGATGGAGTGCTGATAGAGTTGATAGAAACACATTGAAGGGGAAATGTGGGCAAAACCTGAGGTAGTGGGACAGTGGATTCAGTGGCAGGATAGGGAATTTCAGGTGGAGAAACTAGAGTGGGTACTTTGGGTGAATGATTCAGCTTGAATGTGGATGCAGACTCTGAGTCTGAGGTGAATGAAGGGTGGATGAACAAGATCAGAACATCTTCAAACAATGATCCAGATGAGTTGTGGGGTGTCAGGAATCACTTCCAGATAGGCTATTTTGACTTGTTTGGCATCAGCCTTGGTTGTTATTTGGCAATAGCCTTACTTATTATTTGTTTGGCAACAGCCTTAGTGATTGTTTGACATTAGCCTCATGCTTAGTCATTACTTTTCTCCAGTAGC
>JASFCY010000027.1:0-29295 GCA_036940585.1 Cyathus olla
GATTTCCACTTCTCCTAGTCATTGATTCTCTCCCCTAAGTCTTCTGTTTATTGTTAGATGGCCTTGTCTAAGTATTGTCCTGACAATCAGACTATTGTGTAGAATTTCTATATAAGATCATTGTAATTACAGATGACCATAATATATACATCCTTGTAACTACAATAGGTATGTGATAGATATCTATTGTAACATACAATAGCATGGGAAGGAGCCCCATGCCCAAGTCCTGGCTTCTTCAAGCTTTCTTCAATGTTGCAAGGTGGCACAATGTGCTGTGTTGCTTATATATTTATAGATCTTGATTGATCATCTAGAAGAAATATTTCCTATAATGGATATATCTTCTTGGAGTATTTTATGCTAAAAAAACACTTTTCCTGTTCTTTTATGTTACAGGGAGTACTTTTACAAGATATTTATGAAGTGTATATACTTCTCATATGATTACTAACATTGACACAGGAGCTTTAGAATCCATGGAATCTCTACAGGCTACAGATCCATATTTCATTTGCTCAGATAAAAAAACATTACTGCAGTCTGCAATTGTTTCTAATGAATTTTAGGTTTCTACATACAAGTATTTACCTGTTTTACCTGTATAATAGAGCTATAAATTTCAAACAAAAACATACTTCAGAATGCAATGTTTTCACATTGCATAAACCTCTGCATATTACAGTTGGTCTGGTGCAACATTCATGTAAATGTGCTTGAGAGCACAATGATGCATATCCTCTGACAGAACCCAGTCATAGCTATACAGTACTTACAAATTCTCCCAATACTGTATTCCCATTTTTTATATAAGTAGGCCTTTCTCTGTAGGAGAAAGGTAAGTCCCCACATAGATAGCAGGTCTTCTGATTACCATAGTAGTGTGTTTCTGTAGTTTTACAGTCACACAATTCAGTTCAGTTAGCACCCATTTCATACAGTGTGAATAAGTGCCCAGTTGGTTCAGACATCCAGTTACTATTGAATTATCCAAGGACTATATAAGTTACCTGGCTACACCACAAAAGGACTATCTACAGGTACTACTTACTATCCTCCTGTTGTTACACATTTTGCATGTTGTTGGCTTTTTGTATCCCCTTTTTTTGTGTGTTGTGCACAATCTGTCTGATGTTCCCTCAAACTCATGCACATCCTGTTATGTGACCTTTAGACTTTGTCATTTGTGTCCATAGCCATAGATACTCACTTCATATTGATATGTCTGTTGAAGCAAAGAAGGCATGGGATACAGGTATCATCTATGCTGAGTTCCAAAATCTTGCTTGTACTGTACATTTCTCTGTTCCTCTTCAACTTTGGTCTCTTTATTAAATATCTGCTATTTATATAGCTGATGGAACTCCCTGCAAATATAATGACTCTGACTGTACATTTCTGTGTTGCTTATTTAAAGTTATAAACTTAGACTCAGAATGCATACTTAGGCATTCTATAAATGCATCAAAGCTGAGTTTGTAGGTCTTACCAATGTGGAGGTTATCATACACAATAAAAAATGAGCCAAGGAAAAAGGAATGGTACATATTTTATCATTCTTCTCTACCCTTTTTGTTTGCCTACCCAAAGACAGTTTTCATCTACCATTGAGGGAGTAATGCTCTTGAGCTCTTCAGGGAGCTGAGGGCTTCATGCAATGGTGTGTTCTTGTTATCTGGAACTGTGATCAAAACTACTCTTTCTTGAGCCCCAGTCATCTCACACCCATTGAGACATGTTTTACATATCCATTCCACATAATGGCTTGTTTGCTAATGGGCAACAGAATGTAACAAGTTTTGATAGCATGGGAGGGGGCAGGCTAGGATGGCAACATGCTGTCTTACTCCTGTTGAGCATCAGGAGATACTCTATCTCTTTGGAGATTAGTTTACTTGTGAAGTATGGAGCTTCAGAACTCTACAATTTGGACACTGTGCTTGATATTTCAAATGCAATGGCTTGAGAGGTGCATACTTATACATTATGACGATGTATAGACTTTGGTTACTAGATGCTCTACACATTGAATATCTGATTTCTTCACTTCTTCCACCCATTCCATAAACATAATCAACTCATCTCTCTTCACAGAATACCTTCCTTTCCATAACACATGGCACCTCTGAGCCTGCCAAATTCCTCAAAATGTAACATCCCCACCTTTGCCTTCATCTGACCCCATCCTTATACCCATTTCTCCACAGTCACTACAAAGATACCAGTAACCCCAACACACAGCCTCTCACATTTGTTAGAAAGGGCATTACCTTTGGCTCTGGAGGAATCAGCCTGAAGCCTGGAGCTGTAAGTTTCATTTCCACCTCATACCACCTCTACCTATTCTCTAAGCTTACAATTGTTGCTAGGGCATGAAATTCATGTGTTGGGATATGGGTGAAGCAGCCACAGTTGTATATGCTGCATTGGCCATTGTAAAGCTAAAACTTCCATACATCATCTCTTTGCTAATATTATTCTGCAGCTCCTCTGATGTATAAACCAGAAACAGGATAGCAAGGCATGGATGACAGTATCACCTGACCAGTATAGAGGAGAAAGCTGCACTGGCATCCTAACAAAGAAATTATGTGTGAGTTGACCAAGACATCCATCTGGTCTGGGGTATCCTAAGGTAGTAGATCAATTAGTAGGAGAAAAGAAAGAGAAATTGATAAAATAATTGAGAATGGAACTGAGAATCTTAGAATTTGAGCATTAGAGGGGGAGAGTTAGGCTTGTTCATTCTGTCCTCCCACTGGGACTAGATACAAAGGTTTATATACTAAAAATGAAACAAAACAAATACCTAAAAGAGGGAAAGTACAGTAAAACTGAAACTAAAGGAAGTCTAGAGTTTTGGGAAAGGGAAAAGGGGAAGAATGAAGAAAATGTCAAGAAAATTTGAAAACACTAAGCATTGTTAGGGTGTGGTGTGCTTACATAAGCATGGTCAGAATGGTGATTGTGGAATTCATAAAATATGCCATTTCATAGTGCAGGCAGATCACCTACTCTACACAAGGACAAAGGGTTCCACATGGTTGGACATGCATAATATTCACATGAGTAATGCATAAAAAGTGCATGAGGTGGAATTCATCTTTTTTTCATCCTCTTTTCCCCCCATTCATTATCTACTTGCCCACCAGCTGGAGATCTCTTCCACAAGGAATTAATGCAGTGCCTTCTACCAAAATGTTGGGCTGCCACATATAGGTGCTGGCAAGTATAGTGGCAACATATGGGGCTTTTTAAGCAGCACAATTTCAACATGGGGTATCCTTGGGTATTTTCTTTTTTTTACTCTCTTTCTTTTTTATACATGCAAGGAAATGCAGGTAGTGTAATTGTTCCCACATATGTTGCCTCATATCCATGCACCATCCTCATTTCAAGATGTTCTTTTTTTCACTGGAAGGTATGTTTTTCTTTCCTTCTTTTTTTATGTACTCAAGGAAATGCAGGCAGCCTAGTTATTCCCATATATGCCATCCCAGATCCACAAGCTATTCTCATTCTGAGGCAATTGACTTGTTTCTGTTCTTTAGGCCACCCTTGTAATACTGGTACATCTTCTGCCCCCTTCTTGAATATCCTTCAAGGTATGTCTTCCTGCCCTACAGTTTATCCTTTTCTGTCTAGCTGATATTCCATTTAGGATCACCTTATATACATTTGTTTCTCATTGGATATTGCTTTTTATGCCAATCTGCACTGCCTGCAAGGTATGTCTCCTTTCTTGCAACTGATGCCCTCATTTGGCATTATCTTCTATTCATTCCTCATGATAACTTTCATGTAAATAAGATAGTTTCCTGGAAAGTAGTATCATATCAGTAATAAATCAGTTTTTTGCTTAAATTTTTACATTGAAATTTGCCTCTATATCTTAATATGGAACCCTAACCCCATTTGAGTATTCTGTTGCCAGTAGTAATAGAAGTAAGGAACAGCATCACTACTAGTTCCACATTAGTTACCTAGTTAGGCATGAGCATAGGGTCTGCACTTACTGCTAACTAGGCAGAATTTAGCTAATTTCCTCATAGTACTGTTAAAGTATGCTTAAATATATGACTTGAGAAAAAAATGAGTGAGTGATGGTGAGAGATAAGGCTGTCATTCTATATAATTTTTATATAAGATGATTAGCAGGAAACAACTTTGCTCATGCTTTTCACCTGAGTATTGGGAACATGATATGTGAGTATATTTCTTAATCCAAGGGCAATGTCTATACTGCAAAAGTGGTATAGATGTAATTTAACTGTGCTAACTTAACTTAGAACAGTCAGAATACTTTACCTATGTAAAGTATGAATGGAACAGTGCAAATAACAATACTTCACTACTATTAGTAAAGTATAGATCAATTCAATATATATATAAGCTCACAATAGATTCTGTATCTACTGTGAAAGGATAACTATAACTGTGCATAATTCTTAACTTTGACTTGATTTTTTTTCCTTCCCAAAATCTCTCTCCTTATATACCTTTCTGACTAACCTGTTCCCATGGCCTATTCTTCAATATTGTCCAGCTTGGGTAATGTTGTTGATAATGGTTGTAGTCAAAGCTATGTGGAAATAGTAAGTGAGAGTTATAATGAGTCAGATAGAATTATATCAAGTCATATTGGAGTGATTTATAATGATTTTATATAAGATATATTGAGTCATAATGAGTTATTTTGACTATATGCCACTGATTTGAGTTGATTGTATATGAATAATAGTGTTTCAGAAAGAGTCAAAAGCAGTGCATATATCTTATAAAAATGAGTCAATTTTTATATGCAGTGCTAATGAAGTGCAAGCTGTGTAAGGTTTTTCTTGTTAATTATTGATGGGAATTGATATGTTTTGAGATATTGCATTTATGACAAATTGACTCTTTGATTTGATTCAGTCCATAATTCTTTGTTATATCCAATCAAGAACACTGTCTGACAAAAGCCACTTGGCAACAGTGAATGTGATGGCAACCATTTAACTGCTGCATGCCTAATATTTATGTCCATTGGTACCTCTCAGTACTGCTATATGCTGCTTCATCCCCTTTGCTCATCAAATTCCACTCCCTTCCACCTTCTTACTCACTATTTCCTGTGACTTTCAATGATGATGTCACATGATCACATTGCATTGCCAAGCACATTCATCAATATTTGCACCAAGTACCTTCCTAAAGTAGCTACTCTGCTCTGTTAGTGATGATGGCTGTGCATACTAGCTCCATCATTATACCCAACAGTAAGCAGACATATTCTGCATTTGTGAGTTGTCTGCTGCTTGGTTTACTCCCAAATGTTGGGATATCATAGTGTACAGTATTCTAAACAGGATATACTATATAATGTATGTAATAAATTTGCGATTTGATCAGATACAAGACAGATAATATATATATATTTAGATCACACTAAGAATGTGTATATATGTATGTACATATATATGCAGTAAACAAATATTCAGGAAACACATATATCTTAGTAAATAGAGCTAGCACAGTATTGCCAAACAGGTGGCCTTTCCTGTATTTGCTCCCCATCACACACTTCAAGTCTCTGCTCCTCTGTTTATATTATAACTGTATCTATCTTATACAATGACCCAGCAAATTTGTGTGCAGTGTAAGCATGTACATAATCAACTATTGACTATGAACCATGAGAGGTCTAAGGTATGTTCAGCCATGATTTTACATACTTGTTGCTCTACCTAACAATCTTAACCAAAGGATCTACCAGGCAATATGATGACCATTGAAGATGTAATGGTATTGTTGAATGTAGCCGACCAGAAACAGGCATCAGAGGAAAGAAATTATGGGCAAGCTCAAGAGCAGCTATCAATATCATTGAAGAAGACCCAAGATACTGCACACCACCTATCCTCTGTAGATATTGCTGTTGGATAAGTACTAATTACAATTGAAAAGCTAGGCTACCTGCAGCTGGTGTATTTATTCCAGTTGTAATATGCCAAAATATGCAATTATTGTAACTTGTAAGTAATACTTAATGCTTATTCAATATAATGCTGAAGTCTGAACTTGGAATTAACATATAGCTGCAGATATATATGAATCCTTACATATTAACAGTACTTATTCCTCTTTGTTTGATAGTAGATTAGTATATATATATGCATTTTCTGAAATATATTTGCTTCTGATGTAAAATGGCAATAATTGTGGTGCAGTATATGTAAAAGTTGAACTAGGAAGCAGTTGACTCAATCAAATTCAGTTTACTGGCAAGTTCATTCAGGGTCCATTGGGCTTTTTTGAATAAATAGTTGCATTGCCGAAATACCAACTCTGTTTTACCACATTCACCCAGCCTGCTGCTGTTATCCTTAGGTGTGAGTTTCCTCTGCTCTTCTACAAAGTCCACTAAGTTTATATTATATACTAGCTCATGGCACCTAGAGAAAATGGAAAGATGACCTCTCAGAGGCAGTAGGTTAACAACACTGCAGCCAGAACAAGAAAGGAAGTACCTTTAACATTTCAAGGTTAATGTATACAAATTTTGAAGTATCCTACTTGTAACTAACAATGAAATTATCTAGATATTGAAGCTCATTTACCAGTAGGCAAACAGAAGAGAAACAACTCTATGACAGAATTGCCAAACAGTGAGATAAACCCAGTACCACATAATAATGGTGTGTAAAACATTTGCAGTCTGTTTGCTGTGGTCTGCTGGCAGTCATAAACTAATTCTGCCCATTATAGCTGGTCTGTGAAGAAGTGTTAGGTCTAGATGTGGACAAGGTAGGCATTTAGGCCAACTTCACATGTTTCAAGATGTGATAACATCAAAGCCATCAACAAATTGGAGGTGCAATGGCATTGGTACCAATGGGAAGAATCTTCAAATCCCTAACAATGTTCCTGAGAATGCCATGGCTCCTCCAATCCAAAGTCAGACAGCATGGTAAAATGGGATATCTGGTTTTAACTTAGAAGCAGAAATGCTATGTCTTTATGAGCAAGCCAAACACTACTTCTAACTCTACACAAACTCTCCTTAAAATTATGAGTTGGTGGGAGGTCTTTGTGATCTATCAGTGTCAAATAGATTAAGTATTTCGTTGTTTAGACTCTTTAGAAAATATACAAGTTCAAAATTACTGAAAATGCGAAATTTGAAGTAATACCTTCAGTACTACCTCTATACCAAAATTCTATCTTTATCCTAAGCAAATACCTCTTGTGCTTCTCAAGACAATGTCAAAAACTCTTAAATATCAAGCTCTTAAATCACTCCCTTAGTGTTTAAGACACTTAGATTCTCCAGTTCTTTGACCAAATACAAAAACTCTATAAAACTCTTCTAATTTCCTTGAAACAGAAAAGCCCTCTGTACCACTACCCACAGCTACTCCCTTAGTACTTGGAATGGAATAGGTGTGATTCTGCTTCCTCCTTGAAGTAGAACAGTCCTATACCACTACCCACAGCTACTCCCTTAGTACTTGGACTGGAAAAAGGCACTATCCTGCTTACTCTAGAATTCTTCTTTGAAGTAGAACAGCCCTGTATTCAACTACTCACAGCTACTCCCTTAGTATTTTGGCTGGATTAGGCGCGATTCTGCTTGCTTTTCACCCTCCAAACTACCCTACTTATATACAAATAGGAGAGACTGATTACAAACAAGTGAAACAGATTTGTAATATTTCTTTGTAATCTTTGTAGTCTTGGTAAGCGGATGAGTAAGCCCGAAGCTTAAAGTAGTCTGGCTGACTCGGATCTTACTAATATTTCTCATGACCATGTGGAAAACAGGTCTTATCATTGCTACTCTGGGTAAATCCACCCAAAAGTCCAATGTTTTAGGTATTTTTGCTATTTCTTCTGTCGGACTTCGGGAATATCGTTCGGATTCGTCGGTGAATATCTTAGGCTTAGTCATAGTTCTAGAATGAGCCCAAGGACGTTTGAATCGGTCAAGAATTGAGCTGTGTGTAAATTCTTTAATTTTCTCTTCTTTGGTATATATTTGGTTTTCTTTGAAATTTAATGAATTTCTCTTATTCTTTTTATGGTGATTAATTTTTAAATAATATATATATATTATTCTCCTTTGATTAGAGCTGCAGAGAGTAGAAACTCTGTGCTGAATATATTTTTATTGAATATTTCTTCTTTGTCTTTTGAGTATTCAATTATTAACTTTACTGATTTATTCATTTGTGCAATCACACTACTTCTAGATTTTTACTATGCAATGAACTTAGCCATGTGACCAATGAAAAAGAAAACTCTCATTCATTGTTGTAATGATTTTCATATTCACCAGAGTACAATCTATGAATATTTATTTATTATCTGGGGCTTCTCAGTGTGTATAAATAATACATTGTGATTTACAAAATGTGCAATTTTATGCCTAGATGCACATGAGGCATTACATTAGTATGGTAATAGGAGGTATTGCTATATGATACTATGAAAAAAACTTGTACTTGCTGATGGAGATATGCAAAATGCAAAAATCAAACTAGCATCATTTTTTTCTACTTGACAAGTCATTGACTCCCCCCTCAAAATACTTATGTAATTGATGACATAGAGATCATGTTACCTAAAATTACTATATATGGAATATATTTTATCTTTACTCCCATGTCTTCTTCTAGCCTCAACCCACTACTCTTCATTTTACTTTTACTCTTCACATTACAAGTATTGCAAGCCTAGTTTTTGCAACTCTTTGGATGGTCAATAATGCATCTCATATGAAACTAATAGAATCCAGTGTGAGTAGGTAAACTAGTAGTTAGATGCATTATAAATCAGGCTCCTTCATTGGGTTTCTATTACTTACAAGGCCATTATTGTATTTAAATATATATATGTAAGTCCATTGTGTTCTCTTTATGCAGTTGCTTGCTAGTCAATTGATAGTGGTACTATGTGTACTCAAAATTTAATTGGGCTACCATTGTAATGAAAAAGTATTGCAATCAACAAATGTTATGTAATCTACAGATAAGATTCCCAATCTTATTATCCTATTTATAATGTTGGATATGAATGAAGATTTTCACCTACCTGACTCAACAAGTAGTTGAAGGAAGAAGACTGGGGAAATGAGAATGCTCTCATGCTGATTTTGGATGTCAGAACATGCTGGTTATTGACATATGAGATATTAAGTAAGTTTCATAATGTTCTTATTTCTCTAGTATGTTATATTTAACAACCTTGAAATCAGATAATGCTACTTAGTATTGGGAGGATATTGTAGAGCAGGTGATCTGCCTGCACTATGAAATGGCATATTTTACAAATTCCACAATCACCATTCTGACCATGCTTATGTAAGCACACTGCACCCTAACAACACTTAGTGTTTTCAAATTTTCTTGACATTTTCTTTATTCTTCCCCTTTTCTCTTTCCCAAAACTCTAGACTTCCTTTAGTTTCAGTTTTACTGTACTTTCCCTCTTTTAGGTATTTGTTTTGTTTCATTTTTAGTATATAAACCTTTGTATCTAGTCCCAGTGGAATCACCAAATGAATAGCCTAACTCTCCCCCTCTAATGCTCAAATTCTAAGATTCTCAGTTCCATTCTCAATTATTTTATCAGTTTCTCTTTCTTTTCTCCTACTAATTGATCTACTACCTTAGGACACCCCAGACTGGATGGATGTCTCAGTTGACTTGCACATAATTTCTTTGTTAGGATGCCAGTGCAGCTTTCTTCCCTACAATATTGATTGGTTTGTGATGTTAACTAAAGATATAATTATTTTACACTGGTTTTCTGCATTTTGGGATGCTACAATGCTAATATCCATCAATAAGGAGCTAATGTTATCAACTACTCACACTGTTTTGGGAAGTCTTCAGAAGCAGCTAAGGAGTCATATTAGAAATCTTCCAGAACCCTATTCTTCACAGATCAAGACAAGGAAGGTCCACAGATTTGAAAAGCTGAACCAACCATTCAAAAATATTATGTAAAACATAGAATCACTATATATGGGGTTTATAATATAACTATTTATTTACATGTTGTTTAATTCTGTGTTCTTTTTTGGTTCTTTTACTGCTTCAACTTTCAGCACCACTCACTTTACAAATAGAACACATTTAGTTTTGTAGAATGGGAGAATGGATACCAGGAGGACTCCTCATATGATTACTAACATTGACACAGGAGCTTTAGAATCCATGGAATCCCTACAGGCTACAGATGCATTTTTCATTTGCTCAGATAAAAAAACACCACTGCAGTCTGCAATTGTTTCTAATGAATTTTAGGTTTCTACATACAAGCATTTACCTGTTTTACCTGTATAATAGAGCCATAAATTTCAAACAAAAACACACTTCAGAATGCAATGTGAAAACATTGCATAAACTTCTGCATGTTACAGTTGGTCCAGTGCAACATTCATGTGAATGTGCTTGAGAGCACAATGATGAGAGCCAAAGTCAAGCTGATATATTATTTCATTTTTCACATGGTTGTTATAGTAACAGTAGAAGCATGCATTATATGTGAGATCTGTTCAAAGATCTATCTTGTCAGATATCTGAATTAGGAAGTGTCAGGATTGTGCTCATTTCCAAACTGAGAACCCATGGAATTGAACTGTAAGAGCAGTAGATAATACATCCTTATAGCTTATTGTAACTTACAATATATATCCATTGCATACCTATTGTAATAACAGCTAGTGATGTATGAAACTTACAAGGTCTGGTGCCAAAATCCAACATCAAAACCCCAAATGACACTGGAAGTAAGGGTTTAACTCACCACTACATACCAAAGCCCAACCTGCCATGATATTCAAGATCCTTCACCTCAAAAGTTATAAATCAACCAACTTATCAGAGTCAAGCAATCACAACCTACAGGTCATAAGTATTGTGGTATCAATGAGTGCAAAGGTGATGTAGTCGAGGAATGTCTGGAGGTTGAAATGGCAAAGAAGTGGCCAGGGCAGTAGTGTGTACTTCAGAGTTTTCTGGTTAGATAAGCATGAGGGAGGGTAACAAGAGGAAAAAACAAAGGAGAAGGGTCAACGAGGAGTGCAGCAATAACCACAGAAGGTGAGAACACCAGTGAAAAATGCATTGACAAGAACTTAGATACTTAGATAATCAACTGTATGAGACAGCCATCAGAGTACAGTATTCGACAGGTCATTCCCATACTGTAACCATCCTGTATTACAGCTGCTGTAAACTGTATTGTACAGTTATGATTGGCAACCCCAACTGAGATATTGCTTGGCATGGTGTATCACTATCGAGATGTTATCCAGTTCTATCTTGATCTATCTGGCACTACCAAAATCATGTGATGGCTATATTGGTCTATGAAAAGGGGACTTTGCCATCATGTCTATTAGTGCTATACTGACTATCTAACACTATATGACCATGTCATTTTTTCCTGATGCAGTCTCAGAAAGGTGCAAAAAAATTTGACTTCTGTAGAGCAGGTGTTCTGCCTGCACATCAAAACTAGGGCTGCCAACTGTAACCGTATAATATGGCTATATGGCACCTGTCATACAGTACAGATACCATACCGTCGAGAGGTAAAAAAAATTCTCGACAGTATGGTTGATGGTATGGGAATGAGCTGTCGAGTACTGTATTCAGATGGCTGCAACGGACGTGATACGGCCTGCACATGAGAAATTCATGTGCTTTGTGCATATGACTCTCAAAAACACACATTCTCAAATCTGAAGGTATATTTTCATTTTTCCGATGTTTTATGATGTTTATACTGCTGCTGGATGAGTGTGTACAGTGTAATATCTGCCCTTTTAGCATGTGTAGGGATCTGCATGGGTATGGGTTGGTGTTGGGATACCTGCATACCCACCACTATAAATCAATACTTCAAAACAATTTAAACTATCTCAAAGTGTCTGAAGTGGAATATAAATGATTTAAAGAGGCATTAAATTACTTACATTAATTCGAAAAGAATTAGAATCACCAGAATTTGTATTCAAATGATTCTAAATGTTCTGAGCTGGATTAAAATGATCTTAATACGAATTAATATGATTCAGGGTGCTCTGATGTCATTACAATCATTTTAATTCGTATTCTAACAATTCTAAACATTCTGAAGCAATTGGGGTGGTCTGAATACGAATCCAACTGACTCAGAATGTTCTAAAATAATTAGAATCCTTTGAATTCATATTCAAACAATTCCAAATGTTCTGAAGTGAATATAATTGTCTGACTACGAATCCAAACGACTCAGAATGTTCTGAGGAAATTTGAATCGTTTAAATTTGTATTCTAATTGTTCCAAATAATCTGAGGTAATTGGAAATGTCTTAATTTGCATCTGAATGATTCTGAATGTTCTGAGATACCTGTAATCATTTGAATTTATATTCATGTTATTTAAAATGCTCTTAGATGATTAGAATCATTTGAACACAAATCCAAACGATTCCAAAGGTTATGAGAAGATTAAAATCTTTTCAATATGATTCAGATGATTCTAAATGCTCTGAGATGACTAGAATCATTTGGAATGAAGTTGATTGATTTGAAATGATCCCACTTAGGGATTTGAATTGCTTATGAACAAATCTGAACCACTAGAATTATTCCAAAGTGTTTAAAAATGCTTTGGAAATGCTACAATCATCCTAAAAGATATGTGAACACTGTAACAAGTACTCTTATCTAAATTTGGAAAAGATCAACCGTAATACGGCCGATACGGCCGTTTTTGACGGGTACGGTACCGTCAAGCCTCCTAAAAATGACCTTTACGGTACGGTTACGGTACGGAAAACACCCGTACAGGTGCCGTCATTGTACGGCCGCCACCCGTAACGGTACGGTTGGCAGCCCTAATCAAAACGACACATTCGACGGATTTGCCAAGTAATATCACCATTGTCACGTGACCCTCGGTCCGACACACCGGCATTCCATCAAGACAGCTCAACATATACAATACTTCAACATTCCGCCACCCTCTCCTACTCCCCCCTCATTCTTGACACGTTCGTTCCTCTACATTCATTTCCCCCTTTCTAATATCTCTTGAAACGTATACTCTCCGCTTGGTTTTTCGTATATAAACCATGTATCTACACCTTAGCAAAGAAAAGTGAAGTTTACCCCACAGTTCGAACACCTTAAGTATCTCACTCGCTACTTCGTCGTCGTCTCGTCTTGCTGCTAACAAGGCAGAACCACCGCCTTAGGACAACCTAGGCAGTCGGATGTCTTGCCGACTCGCTTCTTTGTCTTAGGAACACGCCAGCGCGTATTCCGCCTTACACTTCACAGCTAGGTACCGCCGGAGGGATCTACAAATTATTAATGAACTTGAGAAATACTTCAAAATCCCACCAGAAGATTTCAATAGATGTCACCCTTTGGAGTGTGGGTTGGTAGATAGGCTATGTTTCCAAATCTCTACCGGCTTGCTCTTGATATCCTTTCCATTCCAGGTAAGTGTTATTTCGATCTTTCACTCGATCAAATTGGCTGATAATGTTGTTCATATTCATCAGGTTCTGCTGTCGCTGTATGTGATGTAAAGGCGAAAACGAGGCGGCGTGTTCCCAGAGACAAATAAAGCGAGCCAGTCGAGACGTCCGTCTGACTTTGGGCGTCCTAAGGCAATTGTAGCGTAGTTGGTGATGAATAGAAATGAAACGACAACACAACGAAGGTGAATGAACTTCGGAAGAGGTTCTGAGGCAGCGAGAGAGAGACTGAGAGAAAACGGACATGACAGTGATGGAGCGTCGACGAAAAGACACTTGAGACGAGCACTTGAGAATGAGAGACTGAGGGGGGAAACTCCACTGTATTGCCAAGGTGTAAATACAAGGCTTTTATAGATGAGAGAGGCGGAATAGTGTCTAAATGGAGCGAAACAACGGAGGGAAAATTAAGAAGAGTTCGTAAGGATGAAGAAAATGACGATAAGTTTTCAAGGGAGAGAAGGGTTGAAAAAGATGTAATAAAAAACAGACGAGAGGCAACCCACGAAGGTTGTTGAGATGGTGTTAAAGAAGTGGTAGACGGTTGAGGTCTTGCTGACATTTGGAGGCTTTGCCGGTACGGGTGTAAGTTGGGGGCATCGCGTAGAGCTCAAGAGCAGCTCTAATGTCGTTGGTGGCGGGCTTGAGACGATGGGGACGGAGGTATAATGAGGAGGGAAAGGGTGTTTGAGGTGGGCACGCGAAGAAGGTACGCGTTGAGGAAACAGACGTGTGCTTATGTAATCGTGTTCGCGAACTTGTAGAATGTGTTGTTTCGTACGGCAGGCAGAACACCTGCTCTACAGTGACACTATTTCCCTGCGCAGGGGAAGTTTACAAACTGACACCATTCGTGCTTTGATGTTCCTTAAGTCCGACCCCCCTCTATTTAAATAAAATTTAGCAGAAATACGGCCGTACAGTATGGATTATGCCCGTAAATACCACCGTACCATACCGTTGGCTCAAATTTTTTCTGAATACGGATTAACCGTCACCATTTTATGACCGTCTCTATACGACCGTATACCGTATACGGTATGGTGTGCAACCCTACAGGTAGTAGTTATATACCTCATACAGCGACTGTAATGGATTCCTGGTAACTCAGAGTGTGTCCCACTTGTATTCAGAACTGAGTTCTTCCACAATCTCTATTGTGTATCTGACTTTCTCATCCCGCGGAACCAATTTCAGTCTGAAAGGAAGAGGGCTACGACCTGACAATCCTTCATATTCTTCCAAGGAAATCGGTTCCTCTGGAAGGGAATGAAACGAAAATGCCCACAGTAGTCGCGAAATTGCAAGCCAGAGTTCGCGTTCAGCCGCAGATAACCCCGGACAAATTCTACGGCTGAAATTTTGAAAAGCAGTCAGTGAATTACATAATATTCGGCTAAAAATCATTTAAACTTTAAAAACCTACCCCGCACCGAATGTCCAATGATCACGCTCCATTACGTTGCCCAACTTTGCTGATTCGGCACAGCTTAGGTTGTCTCCTAGGTATCTGTCAGGATTGAACAAAAAGCTGAAGGTATGATATGATTAAGTTCAATGAAAATCAAGTGAAGTAATCATACGCTTACGAGTCAGGATAACGTTCTTCGTTATGATGAAGCGTATAGCAATTCAATACAACTACTGAATCCTTTGGAATGAACATTCCGTTGTATGTAAAGTCTTGAGAAGTGCAATGCGGTGTGGCCATCCAAAATGGTGCATGGACTCGCTGTACCTGTATCTCCTTTCCGTTTCAGCTGGAAGGACACTGTATATAAGAAAAACACTAGACCTCTTTGATGAGAGCTCGAACATAAGGGAGATTGACCTCGTCCTCAGCGGTAGGCCAGCGATCACGACCGATGACTCGATCTAGTTCTTCGTGTGCACGAGCTGCTACCTCTGGATGAGAGGGAATGAGCGCCAAGAACCACTGGATAATCCCGGATGTCTATATCTTCCGTTAGTAGAGCAGCGTTCAATATTATGCACATGAGATATTCACAGAATGTACACCTCCGAGGGTGAAAACAGCAGATAGCATACAGAGATCTTCCCAATCCAGCTTCTCCTCCTTCTGGTTTTCGAGAAGAGTTTTTACGAGGCATTCAGGAACACGTTCTCCAATATCCATACGTGTCTTGAATCGCAGAATCATGCTTCCATAGACTTCAATCAAATCATTGTGAAGCTTCCGCCCGCGAGAACGCTTCGACGTCGGTATCCATTGAAGTGGCTCCAAAAAATCAATAGTATTCGACCATGGACCTATTTATAGAGTGATTTTTTATAAACTAGCAAGTAAGCCCAGTAATGTTTTGCGGGACTAGCCTGTAAGGTCCATAAATTCCATGGCTAGATCAAGCGCCCTTTCAATAAGCGGATCTGATGTAGAGTCGGTACGCATTCCAAAGGAGATGATAAGCATGTTGCTACAGCGTAGGGTATCAGTATCCATTCCTAATATTTATCAAATACACATACTTCAATGCAAAACGACCGGCATAATGAGCAGGATTTATAGGTAACCTTCCCTGACGTCCCTTTTCGAAGAGGGATTTGACGAAGATATGAGATTCATAGTCCATGACACGTGCGTAGCCTTGAATTGCCCTTGGAGTGAGCACCTGAGTAGCTAGTCGACGATGCTGTCTCCTGTGCATATGCCATGTGGCATTAACAACATGCGCATTACAATAGACGAAGAAACTTAACGAACCAAGTTTCGCCGTACTGAGAAGCAGTGATAGCACGACCGTTTAGAATAATTTGATTCTTCATAAAATATTTCTTTCGAGATGAGAAAACTGCACCGTTGTTTACGAGAAGCTCGCGGGCAGTGTGTGGATCTGAAATCACGACGAAAAGCTGACTTCCCATCCATATCGAGAACAGGGGTCCAAATTGTTCAGCCCACTTATCTAGAGCTAACTCTGGATATTTTCTAAGGAACGCGTATCGAATGGCAGGTCCAGGAGGAAGAACACTTCCATTCTTATCTTTAATGCATAGACGAAGGAGTGGTGGGCTAATGAAGTAAACAAGAGTGACGAGAAAGACCGCTGTCGAAGCCTTTAGGAGAACGGATATCAATGAGTATGCAAGGCTGGAGTACATGTAGAGGGATATCAGAATAAAGGAATGAGCTGGGGAGAATCTAATAGAAATGTCTGGTTTAATACTTGTACGACGCCGGCACCGCACACGTTAAAAACAAGAAAACTGTTAAGGGTCAAACTTTGAGACCTGTGTCAGAAGTATCATATCACACGATTAAGCATCTTCTGATATACTGACATGATGTCAACAAACATCGGACAGTTTTTATCATTACGTACTAGCTTCTGATTCAAACATACCGCTGCGAGCGAATGATATCTTCTGATGCATGAGCTTAACGCTCAAAGAGAATGATACCTTACACCCCATGATGCATTGTCGAAGTTTTAATTATATTGATGTTTTTCGTGCTAAAAAATGAAAGATCGCTTTTTCATATTAGGTATAAACATATGGTGTACTCTTCATAGTGTAAGTATGTAATTCTAAACTTGAAATGTAGTTCGAATGAGGGGTGGTTGCTGACAGTTTTCCCCTCGGGAAATCCAGTGTAGAGGTATACACAGTAATAAAACACTGATACAAGTACCTAGGATATATAAAGAATTTTATAATTGATACACCTACTTAGATCCCCTGTTGCATCGTTTGTCTGGGATTTTGGGAAGAAGGGGCTAAATCTCTGGACCAGTCTCCTGAGGCTGATGTATCATGGAGGTGACGACTTTACCATACACTGATGCACTGTCATCGATCATCAGACAATGCACAGCTTACACAGATAAAACCTACACTCTGAGAGAATGACGTCCTCAATAACATTATGACTAAAACAAATTTCTTCTCACATATCATACCAAATGACAGACACCATAATATATTTGATCTTTACTATCTACATCGACAAGTGTGCGTACTTCACGACGGGAAACCCACTGTAGTTATCATGTCATCTGTTAGTGATTATGTCCTTCGAATGTTCTTCGAAGCTCTGTATCGGAGATAAGTCATAATTCCTAAAGTATGTGAACTCTCATAAATAACTTCGTACACGAATCAAACAAGGACGCATCAGGACTCGGATATAAGGTGGAGCTTTCCAATACTTTCGACGTCGTATATTTTAACAACATGTTAAAATTATATAGATATGGTTCATTACGATAATGAAGCGAAATTTTTCTCGGGGCCTTCAGATTAAGTTTGGTAAGGGCACGCAATCTGAGACTGATTGCAATTGACATGCATGTGGTTACTGGTTTTTGACACCATCTTTTCTCAGTTCGAGGTGATATATGATAGACCATACACAGAAAGAATTGTATGTATCATTAGAGTTGGCTTACTGCCGAAGCCATGCATTATCTCAAGGAGGTCTGGTGTCTATCTTGCAGACAGTATTCTGCCAGCTGAAACAGTGTACAGCATGAGCGCCGTTCCAGTGGATCTCCATACCGCATTGCAATTCCCAAGAGTTACAAACAATGGAATCAAAACAAATGTTCATTCCCAAAGATGTGGTAGCCAAATTGAAGTCCTCAGGTGAGATATGAAACGGGATTTTGTTTTCTGTTTGATCTATTCCAGAAATGACCACATTCGTAATAAATAAAATGGCCATCAATTTCATAAAGTTTGGGACAGCCTCCCTTCGCACCGTTAGCTTGTGGATCATCAAAAGTATTGCCTTCTAATCTAGAAGGCATTCAGATAGCTGCGTATGTACATGACCTAGGTAGTGCTTCTAAATCTCACTGGTAACTTGCAAAGCTGTAATTTCATTTGGGAATGTGGAATTCTAGGGCTGGACCTGCCGCCTCATACAGATCCTGGTTCTAATAAGGGTCATATGTTTTGGAAAGAGAAGTCACAAAAATCATCTACAGCAGCAACTATTAATTACACAGCGAACAAAGTGGATTTTAATTCCTTTCTTGCTCGTTCATTCCACTTACTGTCCTGTCATCACTCTCTTACCCAGAGGACGTTTCATGTGGCTCCAGAAAAAGGGGTAACAAAGGGAAAAACCCACATGCTGCAACATCAAGTTGGGTATTCGAAAATAACGGGAAGGTAATTGGAACGACCGAGTTCAAAAGAATTGAAATGTCAATTGTTCGTCGTGTTAGCAGCTTGTACAAGATAATGAAGAAAAGTCATAAAGGGTTTTATTACGACCCATCTATCTAAGGTTGGCACAACAGTTTGGAACTTGCCCCATTCATCCCGTGGAGCTCCGGTCAAACTTTTTCGGTTACTGGTCTAGAGACCACATTAACCGAGTTTGGTGCCACAGGACCATTGCATTTAGAGATGATATTTATGTCTATGATGCATCTATGGATCGAGGATTACTGTAACTCAATGTGTATTGTTGGGTACAGATGGCAGTCTTGATGTATTTAAATAAATGGATATTTCCATTCGTGAACTATTAGCGTTTCATCAGAGACGCAACTCAAAATCCTTTGCTCACATCAGACAGTACTTCATGTACAAATTTTACTTTCCGGACAGGATGTTTCCCCATATATAGATAGAGCGGCATAACACCCTGACTCTGTAGTAAACAGATACCCTTCCTTTTCCTTTCAGCTGATTTCATAGCTGAGGCGATGGGCCAATTATCTCTCGAAAAGACTTTTCTTCTCGCAGCGTACGCTGAGGTAGGCCTTATAATCGATTAACGATAGCGATGTCTAACTTTCTATAACAGGGTATTGTATATGGTAAGGCTGCAGCCATAGCTTCGAGAGTCTATAATGATCTTTGGATAGGTTTTCTCGTCTGTATATTCACCGCCTCCACATACCTATACTTTTCACCAACATATAATAGGGGCAGGAAAGATCGCCATATAACTGTAGGCAGCGGCTTTAACTAGATATTAAAAAAGAACTGAAAATACACCGAACTCAGGTCATGATTGGAATTTCTGCCGTTATGTTTTTCATATCTACTTTTCACCTTGCTATGAACTGCTATCGACTTCTCCTGGGCTATGTTGACCACCGTCTAACACCTGGTGGACCAGCTGCATTCATCGGTAATCTCAGGCCTTGGGGATCATATTCTCAAAGACACACTTTATGCAACTCAAGAAAATCTTGGAAGTGCCGCAGCTGTAAGTTCTTCTACTATATAATTTTTAGAGTTAAATCAATTTCTGAATTAATCTTAGATATATCGCTGCTGGGTTCTATGGAACCGTAACTGGAGGGTCATCCTTTTGCCATCACTTTTACTCGTTATGAATATTGGTACGGTCCATCTTTCTTTGATGAGCCTTGAGTTGTCGCCAGACGCTGCACTTTCATCAAAGTTTTTCAAACGCTTTTCAAGGTCTAGTCCGCTATTGAGATCATCCATAACCTTGTTAACAAGCGCTCTTCCATCATGTTTGGGAGGCCAGTAGTTTGTCCTTCCAACTTCGTCGTAAGCTAATGTACGAACTGTAGCATTATTTCCTGCTTTAAGAATGGCTTCTTTTTGTGCATTATTGTAAATGCACTCGTTGGTGAACAAGAACCGAGTACCGAGAGCGACGCCGTCCGCGCCCATTGTGAGCAGTGCTGCAATCTGCTTTCCAGTAGAAACTCCACCCGCTGCGATAACGAGGGGACGCCCTCCGTGCATAGCATCAAGGACGGCTTGTAATAGTGTGAATAAAGGTGGAGATTCGGAACCTCCGTGGCCACCAGCTTCAATACCTGTTATAAATGTTGGTCATATTCATGACTACCACACCAATCCTTAACAGCTGGCGAAATATCATACCCTGTGCAACAATAGCATCTACCTTCCAATCATCTTTTGCCTTCAGTGCATCCTCGACAGAGTTTACCATCACAAATACGATCGTTTTGTGATCCCTTTTGGCGTCATAGGCTCGAATTTGAGCAACATATTTGGCAAGGTTAACTCCAAATGCCAGCCATATAGCCGCAGGCTTTTCCTCCAAAATCACTATGAGACGTGGATCATCAGTGACTTCAGTCATGTCTAGGATCCATCCAATACATCCGATACCAATAGGAACAGCATTCCCTTGAGGAATGTTCAACCGTTCACGAGCTAACTGAAAATTATCCTTGAGAATCTGCGAAGAGAGGAAGCCTTTGCCATACGTTAGCCCATCGAAATGCGAAAATAAGCAATGACCATCGTACCTGCTCCCATCATGCCAAAAGCTCCTGCTGATGTGACAGCACTCGCCAATTCCGCAGTGGCAGCGAAAGCCATCGGTGCTGAAACAATTGGTACATTAATATCTAACCGAGAATAGGAACGAAGTCAGTGGGATGCCAATGAAGATAGGTATGACCCACTGAGCAATTTTGTAAGAGGAGTATCGACTAAAGCTTGATGCATGCTGTTTGAAGTTAGTCTTTGTGAGACAGTAGTGCTAGTTGTTAAAGATATAGTTGAGAGATGGCGTGTACTCCTATATCGAATGAAAAGGCCAATGGTATAAATCTCTATTTGTGAATACATCATATATAATATATATGAAGCTTACTTAAAAGGCGCAACTGAGTGATATCCAATGGCCATCAAATCAGGCAACGTACAGTACAATTACTATAAAATACGATATTACTTGGCAAAGTGTGTGTATGATCTTACAATTATATATTGTAATGCACAAAAAATTTTAAAGCTGTATCAATAAAAGTTCGTTTTCCTCACACAACAGGCAAGCCCAACATTATTTGTATTTATCATGCGAAAAAGTATTTTAACCCCTTTACAATTATAAAGCTGTATAAAATCATACTAAGTATAGTAGTGTTGGGCTTGCCCATTGTGTTATTCTTACTCCCACAGCTACAGCAACTTTTTCAACTTTTTTTTAACTTTTGCTGTGCGAAGAAGTTTACGTGGTGTGCATCCCCTAAACTTTCAGGCACTGTGAGCTACTGTCATGAGCACTAGTGCTTCATCAGCATCACTAGTACTTCATCAGCATCACTAGTACTTCATCAGCATCACTAATGCTTCATCAGCATCACTAGTACGATACTACACAAATGCTGTAAGGCGTGTATCCGTACTTACACCGTTCATGGAAGATGTAGGGATGGGAAAACTGATGCTCTCCCGGCAAGATCGAATTCAAATGGGAACTGTATTGGAACTGGATATATTGATGTACTGATGATATGGCATATGCCAACGACGGATTAAAGACATTGTGTGATAACAATGTGTGTGTGTGTGTGTGTCCTGAGAATAGATATACTTGAGCTTGACTTCTAGAAGACTGGTCGGAGTCAGAAGTAATTTGATATCGGTGCGATACACTAAAGCATACATGATAAATACTGTGTCGCGAAGACAAGGAAGCTCATACTGACCAACACCCATCTGAAACTTAACCATTCTGTATTGAAGACGAACAAATGGCAAACCAACCTAACCCCCGCGTTGTTTTCACCAAACGCCCCGCCCCGCACCAAACCCCCGTAGTTGGCGAGCACGTATCGGTAGACAATTCGCGAACCATCGATATTAATAGCATTCCACTCAATGGTGGCTTCCTCACGAAAACCCTCATTTTGAGGTAAGGTCTATTTTCATTGCTGGAAGTCTACATGAAACTAACGACCTACATGGCAAAAGCCCCGAGCCAGCGATGCGGGAACGCATGCGTGATCCATCGATTACGAGTTACACAACAACTTTCGAGCTCGGTGGTCCGTAAGTTCGGTTTCATTACTCATGTATCATGGACAGTGTTAAATGCATTGCGATAGAATCGTGGGGTTTGCGGTTGTGAAAGTTCTGAGATCCGAGAAGGAGGGCGTAAACGTAGGTGATTACATGTATGGCTTGACCATTTGGGAAGCCTACACTGTACAACCTTATATTGAAGGTATGTATTCTAGTTGTAATGTAAAGGTGAACCCATCTACTCACTGAACCTCAGGACGCGTCGATTATAAGCCAGAAGAATGGGCCCCGGAAACGTTTGATATGGACTCCCTAGCCCTCCAGACAGTTCCTAATCCTAATGGAATGTATCCTCTCAGCAAGTACGCAAGCGTCATGGGTACACCCGGATTGACTGCATTTGTCGGATTTGAGGGCATTATTCAAGGAAAGGAGGGAGAGACCTTATTCGTCTCTTCCGGTGCTTCAGGAGTCGGCGCGTACGTCGATGATTGTAAATGACATTGAGAATGAGACACTGACATAAAAATTAGCATGATCATTCAACTTGCGAAATTGAAAGGGTTCGTATCTCACCGCTTATCCCCATTTATCTCGGTTAGTAATTTATTCACCGAAGAATGAAGGTTATCGCGTCCGCGGGATCTGATGCGAAAGTCGAGTATATGAGATCGCTGGGAGCGGATGTTCCTTTTAACTATAAGAAGGAGAGCTACGAGTCTGTGTTGGTAAAACACGGGCCGATCAGCGCATTCTGGGTGCGCATCCATAAATAACCATTCTTGCCCTTGGTTTAATTGTGTCGGTAAACGGATTTCAGGACAATGTCGGTGCTGAAGCTCTTGATGCAGCTCTCGGAGCACTTAGCCCACGTGGACGAGTAGCCGTTTGTGGCACCTCTGCGACCGATACTCTTCCTCCATCGCAACACTACGGAATTAAGGTATAGTATCTGCCCTTCATCAGTTGAAGCTTGCTAATAATTACTTTTCTGGAAGAATGCCTACTTAATTATGAAGAAGCGCCTTTCTATAAAGGGCTTTATAGTTCCCGAATACATTCCACAGTTCATTGAAAAATTCTTCGCCGAGGTACCCACGCTTATGGGACAAGGGAAGATACGTGGTGAGGAAGCGGTCATAAAGGGTATTGAGAATGCTCCCAAAGCAATCGTAGATATGCTTGGAAGTGGCCACGAGGCGGTCGGAAAGCCTGTTGTAATTGTTGCAGATGACTGAGGATTGACTGAGGATGCCGAAGATTGCTGAAGGAAATGTCTGCATACATTGGTTCTTGATTGGATAATTAGTATTTGTGGAAATTTTAAATGAAGGCACAGTCTTCTAATTACATTTTTCAATAACGAGGAAAATGCAATCAGCGTTGAGCATTAAAAATATTTTGAGAGAGCCAATTGTCTGCTGAATGGGACCCCAATTGTTGCGTAGCCGCAATACTAACCATGAGTGCAGAAGGCGCAGTCCTTGGAACTGCCGCGACCACGGGATGGCTGCTCGAATGTGATGAGAAGGCCATATCAAACAAAATCATCAACGATCTTAATTCTGGCCTAAATCTCGAAGATCTGATGTCGAACTTCAACACAAGTGCTGCGTTTGGAGATACTGGTGGGAACGGACGTTGAACTCTGTAGCATACTATCTCCGGCCCCTGCAGTATGGAAAGCTGGACGGTCTTGTGTCGATTGTTATAACTCGATCCAGATCGCCGATTTACACGTGACATTTCCCGAGCCAGTCCGTCAAGCCTGCGTAGGCGCTTAGACGTGTCAGGCGTTTAATTACGAACCGGAAGCGCAACTCGCGTGCATAAATATACATATGCATTTTGCGCAATTCTTCGTTGGGGCATACATAGCAATAAAAAGCCTCCGCTACCTGATGTAACACTACAACATCGTATTTCACATAACTAATTCCTGAGCTATAGCATACTGAAGTTGTTTAAGTGAAGTATACTTAATAAAAAGTAAATTATAAATTACTGTGTTTTAAAAAGCTGGCTTCAAATTAAGGCTAAGTCCAGTCTAAGTAGTATGTAGTATTGCAGAGTTTGGTGCGAGTCTGGAGCTGGCAAAGTCTCAGTTTACTAACAAATGTAATACAAACTAGTATCTAAATAAATTTTTATTATCTGTACTTATTACCTGTCAAATAGTCATAGTTACACATATTCTACCGCAATTAGTGAGCTGCACGGATAGGCCGTACCCGCTGGAGTAGGATGTTGGCACATCCTCGTAGACACACGTGATCTCGTAGATTAGTCATCAGCATGCGCATAGTGTAGCAGTAGAGCAGCAAACAGAAGAAACAATACATCCATCTAGATGATCCAACCCAGGTTCTTGGGGGCATTACCTACTCCACTGCACAGGTTATGGGTACCACCAGATCCTGTAACTTTCATAAATTCCCATTTCAATTACAATGGTGTGTGATATAAATACATTGTAGGTTGCAATGCGGGAATGATGCATTACCTTATTGTACTTACAGCTTTCTATTCACTCTGTATGAACTGGGCTAACTGAATGTATTTGTCTGTCTGTAAACCATGAAAATGTGCTGCTATGGTAATTGGAAGTCCTGCTATCCATGCAGAGGCTTGCCTTCCCTCCTACAGAGGGAAGCCTACTTATATGGAAAACAAGGGGATGGTATCTGGGGGGGAACATATAGTACTGTATAGTTGCTGCTGGGGTTTATCTGAGGTTGTGACATGTGTTGTCTGTGTGAAGGCAGGGATGCAACACTGTATCTGGCAAATGGATGCTGAGTGGGAGGGTGGCAGTGTCTATAGTGCATGGATGCTATCGCAACCACTGTACCCAAAGCTACCAGCAGCTAGTTCTCACACACTGATTGGCCACTTCTTCAGCCCATTGTTCTGTACAGTTGATAACCAGTCAGTTGTACACCAGTGGTTCTACTTGGAATGGATACACATATGGGCTGCTGTAGAGCATTTAGGTATAGTCTTATGTGTACAGAACTATTATATATAGCTATATTTTTTTATTTCTATGTACTTCTGTAGTAATGCCAAATTTAGTGCTCTTGTTGTGAAATTTCTAAAACTTTAATTTACACTCCATGCCTTGTATTTTAACAATTTAAACTTTAAAAAGCCATCAATAGGTGTGTATGGATGTTATATTACTATATATGTAATGTTTTGGTGAAAAGTTTTGTTTTTTCTGGACAGCAGAGCCTAAAAGTTTCCATCTGCATGACTGGTGCAAATGTTTCATCAAAATCTATTCTGGGAATTTGTGAGAAACCTTTGGCAACAACACATGCCTTGTAACACATAAGTACTGGGTTGTCAGGATCTTTAAGTTTGAATACCCATCAGCAAGAAATGGGGATGCAATCTTTAAGTGGGCTGACTTTGACAAAAGTATCCAATTTAATTAATTGATTCATTTCCTCATCCATTGCCTTTTTCCATTCTGGCCAATCATGACACTCCATTGCTTCCTCCAAAGTTGTTGGGTCATCTCCTGTTGAGATGATATCTTATCTCTCGACATCTTATCTTATCACATGTTAGATTAGATCGGTCTCTATGGCCCCAAGTAGATAGCACATCCTATGCACCCCAGTTAACAGCTATTAACAGCTTGTTAACAGCTCTATGTATATCTCCTACCTTATATGTATGTATGCTATCCACAACTGCACTCTACAGCAGTATATTTAGTGTCTCTGTAGAGTATATAAACCCTATGTATTCCTCTGTAGAATAACAAAGCCTTATCCTTACCTGTGTTGCTCTAAGCCTCTACTCAACCACCCTAACAGGTGAGAGTGCCTGCTAGCCACTGCCACTGTGCAGTCTGTGCTGCTCAATATCCCCTTCTAATTTCCCCAAAAGTGAATAGTTTTCTTCAATTTCAACCAAGTCATTGTAATCTTCTGCCAATTGTGAAGTGTAAATGTCATGTGACTTCTTTGGACCACATGCCAAAGGATTATTTAATTTCACATAATTTTTCAGTGGCAAATTTCGCAGATTTCATGCCAGCACTGTGTCCTCTGAAGCATGGGAATGATTTTCAGATGTTCCCATGGTACATGTTTTTGAGTTGACACCTTGATTGTTATCCACACTCTCCCCCTCAATTGAGGTGGAGGTTGAAATAATAACTTCATCACTTGACTCAACAGTGGCATCAACAGAGAAGATTATGTTGCATGATGTCTGAATTTGGTGAGTGGCTGGGTTATAATATCTGTAGCCTTTAGTTCCTGTAGCTACCCCTGTAAAAATAAATTTCCGAGATTTTGGATCTAATTTAGATCTCTTCTTGTCTTGTTGTAAGACCCAGCACTGTTTGCCAGATTCCTCCAAATAAGAGACATCAGGTTTAGTGCCTGAGAAAATTTCATGTGGTGTTTTCCCATCTGGTAGGGCATGTGATGGGGATTTGTTCTTCAGATATGTTGCATAAGCAACAGCCTCTGGCCACAAATGTTTGGTAGCACCACTAGAAATTAATATTGTGCATGCATATTCAATCAATATCTGATTAAGTCACTCTGCAATGCCATTTTTGGAAGGAGAATATGCCACAGTGATATCAAGCTCAATTCCTTGTTCCTGCAAAAATTCCTTAAAAGCTCCATTAATATATTTCTTTTCTCCATCAGCTTGAAGTTTCTTTAGTTTGTGGCCAGTCTGGGTTTTGACATAACTTTTATAATGTTTGAATTTTGTGAGGGCCTCTGATTTCTCTCTTAGGAAATATGTCATAGTGCAGTGTGACTTTCCATCAGTAAATGTGACAAAGTAACATACTCCCCCTATGTCAGTAGTGCATGCTGGTCCCCACAGATCTGAAACAGTAAGATCTCTGATCTCTAATATTGAAGTTAATGACTGCTTTGGGAAAGGTTGCACATGTTGCTTTGCCTGTATGCATGCCTCACATTGGGATGCTGGTTCAATACTGTCATTAACCTCCATCCCCTCAACCATGGACTTGGACTTGAGTATTTTTACTGAATCCATATTTAAATGCCCAAAATCCTATGTTATTCATCCCATGTTTTCACTGCTTTTGAAATATATGTTTGGTCATGTTTGGCAACAGGCTTGATGTTCATCCTGTACAAACCTCCCAAAGTGACACCTTCCATAATAGTCTGACCCCCTGGAGATCTGAGTACGATCCGATTTCCTTCCATCTCAATGCGGAAACCAGCAGCTGTGGCTCTGGTAAGTGACAATAAATTGTGGGGTGCTGTGGGTGCATAAACAACATTACATAAGGTGACAGGGAATGACTTCCCCCCTACTGTTGACATAATTTGGAGTGTGCCCCTTCCAGGGGCAGGCTTAGACCCACCAAAACCTCTAACTGTGTGACCAGGGGTTTCAATAAAATCTGAGAGCAGATCATGATTGCAAATGATGTGTGATGTGGCACCAGAGTCACCAATCCAACAACCATCAGTAAGAGTCTCCAGGGCAGTATCAGATTCCATTTCCACTGTAAATGAATATTCCTCTGTGACCACTTCATGTGCCTTGTTGGACTTTCCTTTTTGGGAATTATTTCTGTTTGGCTGAGAATGGCAATCTGCCTTGATGTGACAGACTTTCCCACAGTTGTAACACATAACACATGGGTTAAACTTTTTCTTTCTAATTTCATACCATTGTTGTCTTTCATCAACCAGCTTTCAAGTATACATTACACTTTTCATTCCACAAGTACCATAGGCCTTCAGGGCATCAAGATGGATGCCAACTATCTTTTTTATGAGGGCTTTTCAAAGGAATATGATGGTTTGTTTCCCTTATTGGGGGTAAGGGGGTTTTCAAAGCTTTTCTACATAATGGTTTTACATATTCTAATAGTTCTAGTCTAGCCCTTTCAATATTTTCCTGATATACTCCAAGTTTCTGTGATGCCAAGCATGTGTTTTGTGGCCCTTGTATTGGGAGCACATCATCAGTTCTGATGTGTAAATTTGGGGGGCTAACTCCAAATGACACTTGATGCTGATACAGGAATGGTGTTCCCAATATTAGATTATAGTTATACAAGTTAATAATATCAAAATACCTTTGTTTTTTAATTGTTGAGTATTCAAAATTAATGACTGTTCCATAATTTGATTCCATTCTAGATCCCTGAGTAGCTAATTGAACATTAATGGGCTTTGTGAATTGAATAGTATGTACCTTCAACTGGTTCACTAATTTCACTGACATGAAATCTCCTAATGATCCAGAGTCCACAAGAGCATGTACTGGTTGACCATATACCTTAATGGCTAATACAATAGGTTTTGGGATTGAATGGTTTGCATCCTTAACCATGGTTGCATTATGTTGAATGGCTGGGTAAGTACCTGCTTCAATCTGTCATCCATTCAATTCAATAATATAGTGGTAATCTGTTGATTCTTCAGACTTTACTCTATTATTAACATGTGCTGTGGTTGCTAGCTCTGTTAAAACATCAATTACAGCAGCTTCCATTTCATTTGGAGGGTTATTGAGTAGCTTTAGTATGTTTTCTTCATTGCCCTCCACTGCAAAGATTTCAGTAAACAATTTTTGGTAAGCTCTTTTCAATATCTTACTATACCAACTGGCTAAATCAAATTCATTGTTTCTTAGGTGTTTTCTAGCAATTTCAATTACAAAATTCAATTCATTGTCAACTATTCTGTATGTATCACTGAATACATCATCCAGCTGCATGTCAAATCTAACCCATGGATCTACAATGGAACCAAAGAGATATTCCCTGTTGAGCAGCACAGACTGCACAGTGGCAGTGGCTAGCAGGCACTCTCACCTGTTAGAGTGGTTGAGTAGAGGCTTAGAGTGACACAGGTAAGGATAAGACCTCGTTATTCTACAGAGGAATACATAGGGTTTATATACTCTACAGAAATGCTAAATATACTGCTGTTGAGTGCTGTTGTGGATAGCATACATACATATAAGGTAGGAGATATACATAGAGCTGTTAACAAGCTGTTAATAGCTGTTAACTG
>JASFCY010000028.1:3950-17457 GCA_036940585.1 Cyathus olla
TTGAACAAAATGAAAACGTCGAACTGTAAAGGTCATGATTCCCAATGAGCAGTCAGAAAGGAGGTGGATATATTCATGATACAAAACTTACCCTCCAGTTTGAGTATACGTTAGAATACAGGAAAGTACGGTCAATAATTATATAGATTACGGTTGAACCAATGTTGCAAGCTCAAACAAAATACTTAAATAAAACCGGTTGCGCTGTTCTCAGAGTCAGAGACCACAAGTTACAATCAGTACAAGTGTATCAGTACAGATTTCAATTTGAAGTCAAGTTCGTATGCTTATTATTAGCTGACATGACTGGCTGTCTACATAATATGTTAATGATAAGATCAACCTAAGTCTCATTAGTTGCACATAAGTAATCATAGTGATACTCCAGCATCGTACCAAAATGATGAGATTCATATATTATTATTGTTGTATCACAATGTATGACGTTTTTGGTATGATTGAGCTAGGTAGTGATAAGCAGTGACAAGCTCCGTATGTTGTCATGAGCCACTCATGATGGCACATAATTGATGACAATTGATATTAATACAATCTGTGAATTATGAGACATATAATCGTCGGTCAGATATTTAAGAATTTCGTGATGAATTCAAACCCCCTCCCTCGAGCCGTCGACCTTCTTCATGTCCTCAGAACGAACCCCAGATCCCTCTCGAGTCTCAAGTACGGCGTAGTACCTAATTATTATGGTGTACACATACGCAATATACCTCATTATCTCCCACTGAGTCTCTCTTACGGCCCGGGTCTATCCGCACTCGACACTCAGGAATTGCTCTGGAACGCTATGGAACCGTTCAAATGCGAGAATCAATCACGTTCAAGTTTTTTTTGTTCTTCCTTTTTATGAAATAACTGTCGAAAATCTTTCTCTTCCCCATAAAAATGTGGTATTACCAAGCCAGAGGCATCTGATTCCTGAATGCGTTGGGGACGAGTTGGACCTCCGTCTGCTGTGATTGCCCCGTTGTTCTTGGTTACTTGTACCATGTAACTCCACGCATCTTCTCTAAGTATAAGTTCATCTCTACTCCTAGGCATATTTCGCCGATTGGATTTGAAGAGGAATGTTAGATTTCGATGATGGGACGGGTTCGACTTCGTCCCACTATGTTATACTAGCGGCGTGTCTTTGTTGGTACACATTTAACTTGAACTTTCCATTTTATCTCATAAATCAAAGTAGTGTAAAGCGGAATACGCGCTGGCGTGTTCCTAAGACAAAGGAGCGAGTCGGAAAGACGTCCGTCTGCCTGGGTTGTCCTAAGGCGGTGGTTGAACAAAGTTAGCAGCGAAAAAAACGAGAAACGAGAACGTAGCGAGAGGAGGAACTTCCGCTGAAGTTCGGACGACGAGACAAAAGCGAGTGAGAGCGACGAGGAACGAAAGAGACGACGACAAAGCAGCGAGCGAGACACTTAGAACGATTAGAACTGTGGGGTGAACTTCACTGAATTGCTAAGGTGTAGATACATGGTTTATATAGAAAATGACTATAGTATACCTAAAAGAGAAATGTCTGGAATAAAGAGTGGCGTGCTTGGGGCGAGTAAACGGACGTTTCGAGAGGTATTAGAGACGGGGAAGTGAATGTAAAGAAACAAAAGTGACACGAAGGAGGGGGAAGTGGCGGAGTGCTGAAGTATTTTATATGTTGAGCTGTCTTGATGGAACGCTGGTGTGTAAAACCGAGGGTCACGTGACAGTGTAGTGTTACTTGGCAAATCCGTTGAATGTGTCGTTTTGATGTGCAGGCAGAACGCCTGCTCTACAGTAGAACCCACATACCCACCAAGCCCTCGTTGATCGATTAGAGAGATGTGAAAGAGCTAGGGTCAGGTTCGACTCCGCCGCATGCTGTATTTCGAATTGCTGGTACAAGTATCTTTTTTCTTGAATACGCGAACTAATTCCACGCATCTTCTCTAAATCATTCCAAATTCATTTATAACCCTAAGCACGTTAAACTTCTTATTTTATCGCAGTTGGTGACTGTAAACTAATGCTCTATCCCCTTCAACGTGATAAGCCAAAGTCGAAGTGTGTACTCAACAAGCCCTCGTTGACGTTGAACGTCAGTATTGTCAGTACTCAGTGTGTGTACTGATTAAATTACACGCACCTTCTTTGAGTAGAGGTTCCATTCCTAATCCGAGCGCACCTAGCTGATCTGCAGTGGGGTGATATAATAGATACTGGGAAAGGTTCAACTACGTCCCGATATATGACTTATGTAGTGACCGCAATTGGCCTGTAGATTTTTTTTACAATCATAAGTAAAACAAACGACTGTCTCAAACACTCTTTACCTCTCCTTTATCGCTATAATATCAAAGTAAAACTACATACTCACAAGCCCTTGTCTGCCAGTCTGAGGTCAAAGATGAAAAATAGCTAGGGATGGGTTCGACTCCGTCGCATGCTGTGCTGATGATTAGATGGCATTTCCTTCTTTTTTATATAGTAGAGCTCAATACAAATTACGCTCTTGCTATGAACCATGAATACACGATTCATCTCCTCAGCTCCTAAAATAAAGTTCCGTCTTCCACTTATCAAGCATAGTTGGCTTACCAGTAAGAAATGTGTTCAAATAGATCTGGGATGTATTCAATCCCGTTCCATCTACTCACTTCCGGATATACGAAGTACTACGTGTATTTTTACTGTCCCCAAATACGGACTTGAAGTCAAGATGGAGTATTTAAGCATACCCGTGTACTGAGAAATGATGCACGATACAGGTCACATCCTTTAACGAACTACAAGATTTAGTATAGAACAGGAGGATCTGGAAGACCATCTTCAATGTGAAGTCTCGTGTCTGTCCAGTGGTTTAGCCTGCGTTCTCTAGCCCAATCCCGAATTTTATCAAAGTTTTTGCATGTATGGGTCTGGATACTGTATCCGACAACCCCTTTGAATTCGTTGCTCCATTGCCATACATTTACTGATATGTCAGCGCTGCACCTAATTATAAATAGATAGTGTTAAAGTCAATCACGTTTTTTATAAGGTAAATAGTCGTTAATCTTCCTCACATCAGTGATTGACGTATAGTGTCGATACAGTGAGAAACATGCTCTTCCGTTAGGTGGATGTCTTCTGTGTAATACTCTTTATGAAGGGCTTTCCGAACGAGATTCTGCAAGGCAAGCTCAGGTTATATTGAAATTAGAGGGGTAAAGACCAACCAGACAGTGTAGTTGATGAAACATGTCTAGACCTGCGATGTAGTATCCGGGTTCTTCAGCTATCGGATACGTTTTGTTCGGCAACAACATAGCTTCACTCTTAGGGATTTTTAAAATCGTACCTATAGCGATAGCGATGTTTAATATGGAAAGCACTATTTTAAAAGTGGATAACTTACGATTGTATAAATCTCCCCAGGCTCTATCCACATCCTCAGATAGTCCCTAATATATTGTTTTATGTTCTCTTCCTGCAGTAAAGGACTTCACTTCGTACTCGACGGCATTTTGTGCCGGTGCTATATTTCATATATTTCAGCACTGCGACGACGATTTTATACAATTACTTACAGTAGAGAGCCGAATCCCCAGCATTCGCACAGACCGAAGCGGACTGAGCATCTTGCGTTGGTCGAAATGCAAGCACTATGACTAGTGTAGCGGCTTGTACAAAAATCACAAAGAGAAGGAGTAGTTCTCGTAGTACTCGGGTGTTGTAGCATTTCCCTCGTCTACCAATGTTAGAACTTGACGGAGACTCTGGTAAGGGAAGGTATTCTATGGACTCAGAGTTGCCCATGGTAAAGACTATGTGAAAGAAGAAAGTATGAACACTATGGTATAATATACAACAATGAATCGCAATCCATTCTTAATGTGCCGGAAATCATGTCAATGAAGATCAATACTCCGGTCCTCCATGTGCAGCACTGACTACCTAAAGTCTATCCGGTGATAGTGTGGTATCGGTACTACGCTCTTGTCGTATATTCTCTGGCGTTTCGTACGTAATTGGCTGCTAATCACCCCAATCTGTTCAGTATTGACTGAAGTTATACAGGTGTGTCGCTATTTAGGATATAAAGTGCTGACAGTTTCCCCGAGCATGACCTAGTCTCCTGATTGATAAAATGTACAATGCTCCATGGATGGCAAGGTATCTAATGAACTCAGGTATTATCCGAGGAGTTGAGTTGTCTTGGCCACATAATCTGGTCGGGATTAAAATATTAACTGACGATATTTTGATATATAAGCTGTTCGCTTTCACTGAAAGAATATCAACACGTCCTTCGAAAATGTCGCTGCCTACTCTTCTTACCCTTCTTATGGTCGCTATTGCAGCCCAAGCTGCTCCCGTAGCGGTGAAGGTTATTCCAATTGGCACGTTTCACTACAACGACTCTAAATTAATGATTTCAGGAGCGTTCTGCTGCCATCGATGTGGAAGTTCCATACGCCAATGGTCCCGACAGTTACTGGGTTCGAAATGAGGCAAGTGGATCATATCGACACTTGTTACTACAACGTCTCTAAAGTGATGATTTCAGGAGCGTTCTGCTGCTGTCGACGTGGAAATTCCGTACGCTAACGGTCCTGACAGCTATTGGGTTCGAAATGAAGTAAGTAGTATGTCAGAGTGTCCTATCGACACCGATGCTTCATACGCTAAAGGACGGGAATTGTACTGGGTTAGAAGCGAAGTACTGTCAAATATTTATTATATGAGGATAAGATATTTATTTTTTCTGTCTGGAATGTAGGCTAGCAAAGAGGAATTTGATATTGAGGTCAAGATAGACAATGACCCGGATACCTGGTGGGCTCGAAGGGAGGTAAGGCCCATAGCTTATTATTGTGATTCATAGAAACTTATAGACGGTTGAATTTTGTCTGGGGTGTAGGATATCGAAGAGGAATTCGATATTGAGCCCAGGATAGGCAATGGTCCTGATACTTGGTGGGCTTGAAGGGAGGTGAGGCCGGCAGTTTATGACCATGATTCAAAACACTACTTACGCTTAGCACTCAGAAAAGTGAGGCAGCTGCGAGCGTTTTCGGTGTTGAACCATTAGTCGCCAATAACCCAGGTACGTGGGTTTGTGCAGCCGGTATATATAGTTTAAGTTATGTACCGGGCCACTTGAATAAATGTAGCGTGTTTTACAGTGTTCTATTAACACTGAGAATATATGATAATAAATAAATGCGCAGTCCATATGTGATAATTTACTTGCTAGGTACAATGAGAGGCCTCGCTTCCTCAAGCTCCTAAAGTGTCGCCTCATATGCCGCTTTTTGCTTCTCATAATGTTTGGTGTATATCTAAAGCCAGTGTTAGCACGCCCCAAAGAAAGAGAGGACAAAAAGAAAACAAACATCTTTCTCAGCCTCAGAAATGTTCTGCTACGCCTTCGTCGCAAGCTTTCGAAACGTTCTGAACTTGAATCCTTTCGACATTTCGCCGATCTCTTCGGTATATTTCTTGTAAAAATCAGCTTTAAACCTGGGACTTTATTAGCTTGTAATATGTGAGCTAGTGGAAATGTGCGAACTGGACGAAAGGCTTGGGCACTTTCAAGTGCTCTTCATTCATGGCATGCTTGCCACTCTGGCTCTGGACCTTGACATCGTTCAGAATTTTGATAATGAGGGTGTGGTTTAATCTGTCAATCCGTTCATGGTTGTTGATGGGAGATAAGCCCTTTTCCTCTGCCTGTCTGTTTTAGTATTCCTACCCATGTGTAGCAGGTGTAAGCTGACAGAGAAAAAAATGAAAGGAGCGGAAATGTAACTACATTCTGCTTCTCTTCACTCATCTTATCCCGCTCCTTGTATGTGTCCTGGTATGCCTACTGATGTGTAAGCCTACAAAAGAAAGTCAGTCATAATATAATAAAGGCACCTGTTTCTCATCTTCATTCAACTTCTCCCACTCCTTGTATTTGTCTAAGTATACCTACACTGTGTAAGTTCTCACAGGAAGGAAAGAAAGTAGTAGCACACCTTCTTCTCAGCCTCCTTCAGCACCTACTACTTCTTAATAGCAATCTTGTTTGCATTGACCATATAACTAGGCAGGGAAATGGCACACTGCAGACTGCAGTTCCTCAATAAAAAGATTAAAGATAAAACACATGTGCACAGTAACTATTCCTCAATAAGGATATCATCATCTAATATGATACCATGGGTAAAAACTATGTCTATCTAGGAGCTCAGCAATACAAAGCTGAAAGCTCCGTTGTGTGTTTTGTTCAGCAAGATTCTACATCAATTTGCAACTAGCTGTAAACAAATTATTGATTGGGCGAAGGCAGCACCTCTTCACACCGGCCACAGCAGAGAAAACCATTGACTCCGAGTCAGCCATCGATCAACCCAAAGCCAACCCTTCAGGCTTCAAAACTTCAGCTTCATGCCCAGGTTCTGCAAAAAATGTCAGAGAAATTTCAAGTAATAATTTCAATAATTTCATTTCCATTCAATATAATTGTCCCAAAGAAGTATAAAGAATATTTCTGCTCAGAGGAAATGCAACAGAGTTAAATTTAGAATCACAGTGATTATGATATAAAAAGTCCTAATCTTGCCCGAAATACTCTAAGCATACTGCTTATTATGAACCCTCAGTACTTATGTTCAAGTAGACACCATCTCTTAGTTAGCAAAAAGGGTAGCATTAACGGCACAAATTGTTCCGACTTGTGGAAGCGTCCCATTAATGACATATTGTCGAACATGGCTAGCTGTGCACTCAGATGGTGCAGTGAATGAGGTATGCTGAATGCGAAAGTGTAAGTGGTGTAAGCGGTATGGAACATAAAATTATCGAGCTGGTACACACCCCAGGAGAATCTTGAGTTAGAACTACCGATCCAGGGAACCTATCAGCAGCCTTATGGGCACTGTAAAAATTAGCTATAATTTTAGCATGATAAAATAATATCACAATGCTCCTTACAATGCCACTGGAGTAACTGGATCTAGTAGGGAAATGGTTAGAAAACAGTAAGCTGAAAATAGTTTAAGGACATACCAGCAGTATTTCCGATGAACAAGATGGGGAAACTCACATTACCGAGGAACGGACCCGTAAAATGTGTCGGATGGACCCTCCATCCTCTAAGTAACTTTAAGCACAACATCCACGACATCAAATGTACAGGAGACATACGAACAGGAAACCCTAATCCCAGCAACAAATCCAGAGAAGCTTGAAGTGTTGGCAAAGCCTTGGTAATAGGTAGTAAGTTGCAAAGCATCATCTTCTACTGGCTTTCCATCTGTACAACTGACAGCTACAACATCCTCACTGAATTGTGGGCTAGTGAGTTGGAGGATTAATGTTCCGTTTCCAGATGCTAATTCTAACAATGCCTGTGCCAGAAGACCAAAGGACAGGTAGGGTGTATAGAGGGAAGTGAAAATTGCACCCTTGAGAGTAGCGTAATCGACGATGCCATACATATCAAGCAATGGAGAGTACGCAGGTGCCGGTTGACGTTGGACTTGTTCATATAGAGAAGTGAGATTTGTGGCGATATCGCTTGGTGTTGGTGCATAGAATGCACAGTTATCAGGACCAGCTGCATGACACCCATCGAAGAAGGTTTGCAGTGTTTTATCAGCATCCATGATCTGCGGAGACCAATCAACTTGTAGCGTAAATATAAATCAGCCTAATGATGATACATTGTGAACTCCATAAGTATTTACCTGAATAGTATAGATCAGCATCTACAACCCCTACAGAAAATGATGATGAATAAGTCTATGCTGTTAGTAAGAAACGCCATATTACCGTCGATAATCATGCGCTCGATTCGATCCTGAACATACCCAAGTTAGATAATGATAAATATGCATGGGTGTTTCATATTTCTTACTGGAAAAATAGAAGCAAGGGTTACACCCAGAAGTGTCCCATACCTATGTTCCGTTAGCTCACCACCATCCTCCACGTGCATGATTGAGAGCATACGATATTCCCCAATAATGAATCTTCTGCATTCCATGTGCTTCAACAATCTGCATCATATCGCGTGCGACATTCTCAGTTGTCAAATGTTGCAAAATCCCTGTATCCCTATCCCGAGCTAAATTGCCAAGGACCTGTGCCCGTGCCCACTGACGAGGGATGGCATCTTCCGATGCGGTAACATCTACTGCAGTATAGTCGAAATTCCACAAGGAACGTTCACTTTCGGTTTTAAAAAACGAGATATTTGGAGTAGAACGACCAATACCTAGAGCAAAATATTCAGCAAGATGACAAATTGGAAAAATGGAAGCAAACCTCGAGGATCGAATCCAAGGAGATCGAATTGAGGTCCTATAACGGAAACCACAGTAGCACCAGTTTCGAGAACAAAATCGACGCCACTGACGCCAGGTCCGCCTGGGTTGAAGAGTAGTGGTCCACGATAGTCTGGTGATCCTTGCAATGGGGACGGAATCCTGATCAATGCAAGGATAGCAGAACCTGCCCCGGTGTCGGGGTAATCGAGTGGGGCCTATAATATCGTTGATTTGGAAGCGAAACAGATTTCATCTCAGAGACAACTAACTTGGAATCTAGCACACTGTGTCGCGGACGAATAACACTGTGTCCAAGTTAGGTTGGTGCTTGGGGTGAGCTGTAAATTGTAATGGGTTTTGTAAACGAATAATTCAAGCTTAGTTTTCAGAGGAGATGGATACTCACAGAATCCCAGTCAAAATCACTAGAATTATTACCATCGGCGAGCACTATGCCAGTTTGTAATTTTAACAGAGCATAAGTCAGGAGTAGTATGCTTGGAAAGGAGAACATTGTATAGAGGAAGATTTTAGGTTCTCCTTTGAAAATTGCAGCGATATTTAAACATCGCCTGGAACGTCGTTCGGATTATTTGATGTTCTGCGCAGTTTCCTGGAATACGTAATTTTATTTTAATGCGCAGTCTTCGGTCAGTACATTCCTGTATGAGTCTTGACGCAAGCCATAGCCTTTGAGTACGTCACTAGGGATTTGGGGCAGGTCGGGCGGCAGTTGGACAACAGTCAGGGAGGGGGGACAGCAGGGAAAGATGTATATCAGCGATCTCTTGTCAAGTCACTGTAAAGTTGTTTCTGATAAGCATCACGATGAACGATGTACTTGAAGTTTACTGCTAGTTGCAAATCGATGTAGAATCCCACTGAACAAAACACACAGCAGAGCTTTCGGTTTTGTGTTGCCGAGCTCCTAGATAGGCATCATTTTTACCCATGTCCATTTTACAGCAGTACCTAACTTACGCCCATGGTGTCGTATTACTATTAGATGGTGATATCCTTATTGAGGAATGGTTACTGCGGTGCGCCCTATCTTTAATCTTTACTGAGGAACTGCGGTCTGCGGTGCGCCATTTCCCTGGACCAGGACACTCATGCCGATCAACTCCGCAATGCATTTTGTTCAGTGAGATCTACATCGATTTGCAACTAGCTGTAATGTAATTATCTTGTCACCATAACTATAAGCTATAAATCTAACATCTTCTACCACTCCTCAAGCTAAAGCTTTTACCATCTCCGAAATGCTACCATCGCTCCTGCCAAGAATTCTCACAGCCACACCAACACTAATCTCCCCCTTCGCGCGCACCTTCCTTACAAATTCCAAACATTTAGCCGTTACCGGGCCCTTAACATATGTAAAAATGGTAAGATTTAATGAAAAGCTGAAGAAACATAATGTCCAACCCCCACCATCCATACCCCAACCCTTACGCTCTTCAAGTTGGTATAGGCGAATCCCTTCTCCCCCCAAAAAAACCCTCGTCGATTTTCACCTCCTTCATTAAATTCCGTAAATCCATGGCTACGCACAAACTAGCGAAGTAAGTGGCCAAGGAAGCAGGTAAGGTGTGGATGGAGTTAAGTGATGCTGAGAAAAGGTATGCACACCATCTTCTACCTGTAAATGTCACAACCGTTGCGAATATAAATGACTGTAGTGAGCACCGGAAGTATGGAAGGAATAGATATTCAAGTAGTGATTCGTGCTGCACTAAACTACTGTGTAATCTATGGATAACTTACAACAACAGGAGATGGATTTTGTTTAGCTGATAAATGCTACCGTGCAAAATAAATATAAGCATATTAACAACATAACTCATGTAAATGGTATAATTTGGCTATTGTAATGCAAATTCATAAATGTCTCCATCTTGAAGTGTAAGCGAGAAAGCATCATTGAGCCTAAGGCCCAGCCGGGGCTTGAGATATATTATAAGTTAATTTGATTACCTTTAACGTTAAAATTGTGAGTGACTCACAATAGAAGGAGAAAAAATACATCTGTCTGTTTGACAGATTAGTACTCCCTTTATTGCCAAAATATTAGAACACTTACCGATCCGCATATGGCTGTCAGCAAGTCCACTAAATGAATGGCTGGGAAAATATTGGTTTAACTTTTCACTGAAAAGCGATCTAGTTCGTTTTGCTACATACCAACATTTCCCTGTAATGAGGAAATAAGAGTGTATCCAAAAAGGAACTGGGTAAGACATACGAGGAAGTACTTCGCGCCATCTTTATACAAGCTAGTGATCATCACTGCGTTGCTTCGATGAGGTTGCTCGAGTGCATCATAAATTGTTAGTAAAATGGCAAACATATCAAAGGCACACTGTCAATTAATAAATGTTAGCGAGCATCGACGGCTTATCGCAACTGATTAGTGGTTACCATTGGTGCTATGATGCCGACAATATAGCGCGGGTTATTTATGACCACACACGCATTTATTCCAGCTAAAGAAAGTATAGTAGAATCTGGAGTAGCTTTGAGGTGAAACACTACGGAGTGACAAATATATAAATCCTACCATTATTCAAACCGATTATCGTACGTACTGCAAAAGCTTGTGAAAGCAATACTGCTATAAAGAAGCCCACAGATAACCAATACAAGGTTGCACGTCGTTGGCCTGTCAAGAGATACACTCGAAGCAGGAAGCTGACTTTGTAGGATGTAATGATCAGTATCGCAACAGTATCGTCGAGGTGGTTGTAAACATACATTGGGCAAGTTCAACCGACAATGTTCCACAAATAGCTACAACCATCACATATCCCCTACAGCTATTTAGTTATAAACACCATCAGGCATAAGTAGCATTCCATCGATGAAAAGTTGAAACCTACAGCTGCGTATCAAATGTCGCATTCAGTTAAAGCAGCAATACCAGTAAATTAGAGTAACCTACATCCACGGATGGTCTTATAATTCCACTTGTGACTACAGAAATGGATAACAGTTCGATATAAAGAGTAAATGGAACGTACCATATGCACAGAATAACAGAAATGCTTCATTTCCATACCGGTTGAAAGCAAATGCACCCTTGAGCATCCATTTTGCCCTTCGACGGCTATTCCATATCAAATGCACTTCTCGATCGAAGGTTGTCAAATGGTCCCAAAGAAGTACTGCAACACCGCCACCAGTGAGATATCTGGAAGCCAGCAGGTTGTGGAGAGTCTCGATCAGACCAACGAGCTGAACCATAGCATTCCTATGGGCAAAAAATGTGGGTGAGAAACGGTATGGTTTTTCAGCTGGCAATTTAAGCAGCGAGGCAAAGAATCACCGTCGGCTATTTGTGAATCTGTGATACGGAAATGTGTAGTTCTAACTTCTATTTATTTCTACGCGTCAAAGGGTCCATTGGGTGAAAACTTCTAATTGTGATGGCCTATCTGTTACCACGTTTATGGGCTGAGATGCCAATGATATGTCAATACTTATACTAGTGTACAAGAATAACCTGCGTGATAGAAGCATTAGTAAAAGTACCGTCGAAAATGTATGCACGAAGGATGGCTTAGTTGTGTCACTGCTTTCTAGAGTTGTGAATTGAGCGCTGAGGCTGAGTAGAAGATATATATATGATTCCGTGTTAAACCAGAGAAGCTCACTATGCCATAAAAAGGAAGTATACTGTACACAGCCAGTACGTGGATCGAGCTAAGTCATAACTTAATACTAGTAGCATGAGAGTCAACTCACTATTTTCACACGCCAAAGCTAAGAAGCATGGAACCTACAGGCTACTTCCACCCAATCCTTTCAGTGTAAGTACCTTAAAAGTCTTCATCCTCACCTTCGCAACGACTCCGTTATATATTGAGTTATACTCATCAATCTTTCCCCATTTACCCCCCGTTCTGCTGGTACCTTATCCAGCGGGACATCAGTGTAGCATTATAGACCGAGTCAGCGTCGCATCTGACTTGTACTCTACGCTCTTCAAGGATAAATACATCAACACTTTATACAATCCCAAAGGCGATGAAGAGACTTGTATAATTTCCATATATGCTACGCCCCTCACGAAGTCAATTACCATCCTTTCGCATCTCATCCAAGCGACCTTTTCTCCTAGGAGATGTACCGACCTTCTTGCCGCGTTTGTTTTGCATTACTGTATTTTCCCACTGATCCCTGGATACGCGTGGACCCAAATAGCAAGGAGTGAGTGGATCACATGGCCAGGTGTATGGGATTGCTACAGACTTTAGGGTATGCGGTCGCTCTCGCGACAGGTGACTCCGATCCGGAAAGATGGGAGTGAGTAGGCCGTGGGTTGACAACGTGGAACTAAAATAACAATTCCTGATGGACGTCATAGTTTAATATTGCTTCTACTCAGGCCTAAGTATCTTGGGTATTTCTTTTGAAGACTATTGAAGAAGGTATTTCTAAACGAAGAATAATACTGATAAAAAACTGTAGCATTACTCGGATTCAGTAACAGTGAGGCGCAGGAAGTACAACATAACTTACATGCGATATTTAAGTACTCTTCCGTTGACGACAATAAATCAAATTCTGGGAATGGGTGCCACAGAAGGGAGAGATCATTATGACATACGTGTCCATTGCAGTATCATGCCATGCCCTCTCTCTCTTTATTGATGGTTGTAAATCTGCTTTGTTTCAGAGCTACTATGCGGTTATGTCATTTTCAATTCAACTTGTCAATTTTTTCCAGTCGTCGTGATTGCTCTTGTTGGGAGGAATGAACGCAGTAGGGTGAACATTTTGGAAGGATGAATTGAAGAGTGTGCTAGAGGCAACGGATTAGTGGCGGATTCGTCATATTATGATGTTCATCTTTCGGGAGCATGCGTAATAATTAAGTGTCTTACTATTGCTTCGACATTTACTTTCAGATCAAGGTGTTGTGGAATGAGAATGAGCTGGGGCTAGGCGTTTACGCTACAGAGACACCTAGGTAAATACTATTAGCACGGAAATGATCTCGGAATTAGGATATGTGAACGGGGTTGTGTTTCTCTCTTAGTGGTTGCTTATTTTGTTTCGCTGAGTATATGGTATAAATTTGGCCTATTGAGTAAACGTATAAGTATAGCCTGTTTCGCGAAAAACGTTTTAAAAATAGTATGTAATAACATTTAAGTAGAATGAAAGAAAGCTACTATGCAACTACGTATCTAAAGCACTTGTCCTAA
>JASFCY010000028.1:17554-29162 GCA_036940585.1 Cyathus olla
TTTGTCCTTGTTCTTTTTCGCCAAATATTCGGCTTTTTTCGTTTCATATCGCTTCTTATACCCCTACAAATCAAGCATTAGCATACTACCGTCGAGAAAGAAATGAAAACCACGAACATTTTTCCTGCCCGTAGAAAGCTTCCTCCAAGAATCCTTTGCGAGCTGTGCAAGTACCTCTTCTGATGCTTCCCCATGCTCTTTAATGTACTTCTTCTGGAAGTTGTTTTTGAACCTGTTGTCACATTGTCAGCTCAGTGTGTATGAGAGTGGTGTGAATGAACGAACGTTGAATAGGGCGACGACGGTTTCTTAATCGTGCTCCGAGTCTTACTTTTAGCAGTTTCCTTATACCGTTACAAAGCCAGCATTAGCACACGGTTTAGAAAGAAATGAGGACAACTAACATTTTTCTTGGCCGCAGAAGTCGACGGTTTCTGAGTCTCACTATTAGCAGTTTTCAACTTCAACTTGTCCATTTTCGGCAAATATTCAGCTATTTCCTTTTGATATCGCTCACGATACGCCTACACGCGACAACATGAACGTACCATCCAATAAAAAAAGGAAAACTACATACATTTCTTTCCGCCTCTGAAAGGTTCTTCCAAGCTTCCGACGCAAGCTTTGAATATGTTCCAAAGCTCTCCTTAGACATTTTCCCGTGCTCTTCAGCAAATTTCGCATGGAATTCACGGACGAACCTGGTCACATCATCATCATCATCACCTTGTATCCATCGCATGAATTAAATGCAACGCACTGGACATATGGGTGTACTGGTTTATTTATCCCGTCGGAGCGTACACTGTTGACCATTCTCCTGCCGGTCTCGCGCCTGAGACTGTTTATCTTCGCTATGACGGAGGGGTGCACGCTGTTTACCCATTCTTGGTATTTGGTGCGGTATTCGGCATGTTCTTTTGCGGCTCTGTCTTGGTATGCCTGCTCTGTAACCCTATAGCGAGAAGAAAAGCAGAAAGTAGTGTGCATACCTTCTTCTCAGCATTACTCATCCCCCGCCATACCTTGGCTGCCTCCTTGCTGGTTTCTAAGATTGGTTTGGGCGTAGTCTGGGATTTCTGGAAGTCATTGTAGAAGCTAACGAACGCATACGCGGGCTTTTTTGGGGGAAGAAGGGATTCATCCAAGCCTACTTGAAGGATGTGAGCATAGGAGTCGGGGCGACGATGGGTTAGACGTTACGTTTTTCTAGCTTTGCTTTGGTAAGAAGTCCCTTTTTTGCGGGTACGGCAGCTTCTTGCCAGTTTGAACTTGTAAGGAAGGTGCGCGCAAAGATGGAGGCTAATGTTGGTGTTGTCGTGAGGATCCTAGGCGAGAGGGAGGGAATGGATGAATGCAGTAGGCTGAGCATTTTGGAGAGATGAGAGCCTTAGCGTAACAAGAAGTGGGAGAAGCGAAGCTGAAGGATGGTCAAGGATGGAGTTGTAGCCTGAGGTTATAGTTACTGATGAACGTTTGAACCGGCGACTGCTCGACGGTTGAATCCATGCTTATTTGCGTCTATTTTGCTGAGCTTCGAGGTTATCATCACATGACCGCGAGCGTAACTTCATATCCTCAAGCCTTGGCTTGCTCTTGGCTTGCTCTGTATGATATCAACTCTGCATTCAATAAACTGCTGGTAGCGTACAGTTACAAACAATAATTAGAAAGAGGCCCACCCACGTGGATGTATGCTCATCAAGTTTAAGTGTCTCGTCGCTTTGGCAACAATCGCCGTTCAATTTCCCAGAGTTCAATTTGTTCTTCTGTACTACTAAGTAATATCTACTTATTATGCGTCTGCATACTGGAATAAATGCTGAGAAATGATGTATATAATAGTAATACCTATAAAGGAGGCAGCGAAGTCCATCGTGACGGCACATAAGTAAAACAAAAGACAACGTATCTAAAGCACTTTACTAATTCAGCTTATCCATTCCCGCCAAATATGCGGACTTTTCCTTTTCATATCGTTTCTTATAAAACTACAAAGAGCTAGCATTAGCACATCACCTAGAAAAGGCGAAAACAACAAACATCTTTCTTGGCCTCCGGAAGCTTTTCCCAGGCATCGTTCGCGAGCTGCGCAAGCGTCGGGGAGATAGCCTCTCGTGATTCATGCTCTTTAATGTACTTCTTCTCAAAGTCATCTTTGAACCTGTCGTCAGATCGTCAGCTTGTGTATGAGGTAGTATGATTTTACAAACAGTTTATAGGGAGACGATAGCTTTTTAATCACATTCTTAGGAGTTTTCAAGTTCAACTCGTCAAGTTTCGCCAAATCTTCGGCCTTTTCCTTTTCATATCGGTTATTGTACACCTACACACGTCATCATGGGCGTATCATACAACAACAAAAAGGAAAACAACATACATTTCTTTCAGCCTCTGAAAGGTTCCTCCAAGCCTCCGACGCGAACTTCGAATATGCTCCTAACAATATTTTCCCGTGTTCTTCAATGAATTTCCTACGGAAGTCGCGGATGAACCTGGTCAGATCACGTTCATCGCCTTATATACATCGCGTGAATTAAATGCAACGAACTGGTTATATGAAGTTAATGGTTTATTTATCCCGTCGGAGCGTGCATTAGTGATCGCGATCCTGCCGGTCTGGCGCCTGAGACTGTTTATCTTTTCGATGACGGAGGGTATACGCTATTTACCCATTCTTGGTATTTGGTGCGGTATTCGGCATGTTCTTTTGCGGCTATATTTTGGTATACCTGCTCTGTGTAAGCCTATAGCGAGAAAGAAAGAAAAGTGGTGTACATACCTTCCTCTCAGCATCGCTTATCCCCAGCTACGCCTTACCTGCCTCCTTGCTGATTTCTGCAACTAGTTTGGACGTAGACAGAGATTTCATAAAATCATTATGGAAGCTGAAGAACGCCTTCGCAGGTATTTTTAGAGGAAGAGGGGATTCATCTATGCCTGCTTGAAGGATGTGAGGGTTGGGTTGAGGGTAGTGGTGGGTTGGGCGTCACGTTTTTCTAGCTTTCCTTTTGTGATACGCCCCTTTCTTGCGGGCACGGCAGCTTCTTGCCAGTTTGAACTTGTAAGGAAGGTGCGTGCGAAAATGGAGGTTAATGTTGGTGTGATTCTAGGCGGGAGGGAGGGAATGGATGAATGTAGTAGGCTGAGCATTTGGAAAAGTGAGAGCCTTAGCCTAACAAAAAGTAGGAAAGCGAAGCTCAAGGATGGTCAAGGATGAAGGTACGGGTGAGCTGACGCTCGCGGCTCAAATTTAACATGTTGAATCCACATTTGTTTGTGTCTATGCTGCTGTAGCTTCAGAGTATCATCACATGACCGCGAGCGTAACCTTCAACTTGACTTTAGCTAATAACTTCACCCCAACCATAAACAAACCATAAAAAAGCTGAGTATATTATATACCCTGGTATACCCTTCCATCAGTGCGAGCGCCTTCTACATTCAGAGTTTTCACGGACCACTTATATAGTACTGTAGACTCAACCTGAACATACGTAAGCGAAGTAGTATGTTACTAGTAGTGACTAGCTGGCTCTCAAGTTCCAGCTACTTCTTCCCGCATAATTCTTTTGCTTGGTGATACCTCGTGTTTGAACAGAGAACTTACACCCGTAATAAAGAGCCCAATATCCTACCCACCTTTCTTAAGGTCTATTAAAGTTTCCCCTCAGCGATTTTTTATTCCTAACGGTCTAAAAACATAAATTTGGTGACATTGGTCACGTCGAGGAAGCAGTTTTCAAATCCAACTTCTCAAGTTTCGCTAAATACTCCGCCTTATTCGCTTCATACCGTTTAGCATAAGCCTGCAACCGAGCAGTCAGTGCAAATACAGTCAAAAGCACCAAATGCACACACATCTTTCTCAGCCTTAGGAAGCTTACGCCAACTCTCCGACACCACCTTAGTAAACGTCGAAAACATCTCCTGTTTCGATATTTTTCCATGATCTTCAACGTATTTCTTTGTGAAGTCACGATGAAACCTACCGCAGCATGATTAGCTTCTGTACATCGATGAACTGAATATACAAACAAGAGATATGAAGACATTGGTTTCTTAATCCCGTCTGACCGCACGAAGTTTTCGGGACGCTTGCCGCTGTCACGCTTGAGCCTGTTTATCTTCTTGATGACACTGGGATGCACACTGTCTCGCCATTCTTGGTGTTTAACGAGGTATCCTGCTTGTTCCTTCACGTATTTTTCTGCGTAAACCTACTCTATGTAGGCCCATGTGGAGAAAGACAGAAGGTGGTAACGTACCTTCCTCTCAACATCACTCAGCGCCTTCCATGCCTCGACGAGCGCCTTATTCCTCGCCGCAATTGATTTTTCTCCAGTGTAAGTTTTATAAAAGTCACCGACGAAGTATCCGTATGCACTCGCGGGCGGTTTTGGGGGAAGAAGGGATTCATCTATGCCCACTTGAAGGACGTGAGGTTGCGTATGGGTGGCAGGAGAGTGAAACGTACGCTTCTTTAGATTTGCTTTAGAGAACTTTTTCACTCTCTTTGCGGGCACGACTGTTTCTTGACATTTGGGGGTTGTGAGGAAGGTGCGCGCCGGGATGGTGAGAGAGAGGTGCGGTGCAAGGATTCTTGTTGGGACGGGTGTGCGTAGTATTGAGAGCATTGCGAACGATAAGGAGCAGTGGTAGAGTTTAGGCCTTCAAAGTTTCAACTTCAAGGATTGAGCTTGGACTATAGTTTATGTTCGGCGGCGGGCGTAGCCAAGCTGAGCTGTTCGCGTCGACGCGGAATTCTCGTATTTGTGTCTATTTACTCTTTTCTCGACCACGTGCCTCGATGTTAAACTTAAAATGAACGCGTCATAATCACGTGATAAAGGCATTTGATCGGCGCTTTTTAAGTTTTGGATTTGAATCTTTGTCGTTCGAAATGCTTGCCACCGCCGTTTTACCTTGCTAGCTTTGCATTGCGCAGCGCCTCCAGAAGGCGCTTGAGGTCCTAGGCGGTCCCCGATGACCCCATGGGACCCACAATGCATTTCCCACTAAACTTCTTCAACTTCCAATGAAGATTCAACGCACGTTATCTTCCGATGAGTCGTAGGTTCTTCGAAAAGATACCTCGCTCCTCAAGGCTTCACTTAAGACCCTTTATAACCTGAAAGTAATGCAAAATACACTGCAGCTTAGCAATTTTACAATGCGGTATCGGTATGTTCATCATTGCCCACACGGGAAGTCCCACTGATCCACTGTTCTGGGAGGGGCGCCCGCTATTCCTGTCATACGCGTTAAGAACTTTTCATGGCTTTTAACAGGTGGGCGCTATAATCTGCTCCCATCTGTTCCCGAGCCGTATCTCACTCCTGGAAGTTTATGCGAATGGAGCGATCGACAGGCTGCGTACGTATCTTTTCTAGCTGCATTGTTCACGTCAATATACTTTGTTCACCATTGCTCACTGTAACAAAGAGCAGCGAATAGGCTGCAGGAAAAACAGGCTGCATTTTCACAGAATCTCCGAGTGAGTCATGTCCGACATACTTAGCATCGGCATATCGGCAGTCCCTATTTCCTCTATACCCATCAGCTTGCACCTGTCATCAATCAAACATGGTAGGCCTGCGTGGATACCCAGATGATTTAAATCAGGGCCTCCCTTCATCAACATTGCATTCCGTTCACTTCACCAGGGTCAAACAGCACGCACGCACAACGCCTAGCCGCGAGCGCCTGCAGACTTTCATTTGGATCAACACTTCTAGGAAAGATCCCTGAGTACTGAATAGGTAAACTTTGCGCACCAAAAGACGCCCCAGATCGATATATCAGGCTTTGCTGTTCTCAAACCCCGCTCAATCTCACCATGCCTCCTCGCATTGATATCGACTCTTGGGTAGCCCAGTCCAACAATACACTCCAACCACACGTTCCCATCTCTCCTGCTAGCGATAACACTGCGTTCAAAAATGAAACACATGCGATCATTGTAACAGCCGAGTTTGAGAAGACAGTGGAGGAGTGTCGGAAGAGGGTGAAGCGCATATCGAAAGATGGTAGAGCTAAGAATAGGAAGTTCAGGTGTGCAATTACTGTGTTTTGTCTTATTCTTCCTCTCATAACATGCCATAGAGATGTCGAGTTCGATTTGGAAATGGACCGTGACAGATGCTTGCATGGTCTCAAATCGCCAGCTGTTTACCAACCTGCAGACGTTCAGCGTGTGACCCAAATATTTGAGAAACCCAAGTTTTTCATAGATGGTGCAGATTCGAACGATATCATTCAGGGAGGGATTCAAAACTGCTGGTTTTTGTCAGCGTTGGCTACGATGTCCACTTATCCTCGTTTGATTGAAAAGTTCTGCGTAGCTGTGAGCAAAGTTACTGCCGTGTTCTACATGTTTCTGATTGTTTCCACAGCGAGATGAACAAGTTGGCGTCTACGGTTTTATTTTTATGCGCGATGCGCGATGGGTGTATGTCATCATAGACGAGTATGTACGGCTATTTCTATTCATAATTGCTCATTTATTCAAAATTTCCAGTATGCTCTATACTTCAATCCCCAAGTTTGAAGAACTTAGCTTGCCAGAGAAGAAGCTCTACCACAACGATAAGGATACCTATAATCGTTCAGCTCGCAGGAGTGGAAAAGGCCTCTACTTCGCACGGTCTGGAACTCATGGAGAAACTTGGGTACCCTTGATCGAGAAAGCTTTTGCAAAACTTCATGGAAACTACCACGCGTTAGAGATGGGAAATGCCTGTGAGGCAGTGGAGGATATGACAGGGTATGTCTCATTCTTTGAGCTAAATTTGCTCCAACTTATCCACCTTTGTGTTAGTGGAGTTTCTAGCGTCATCCCGACAAAAGTACATTAGTTTGTTTATATCGAAAATACTTACTTTAACGTCATCCATAGGATATTCTCGATATCGACAGATTTTGGGAAGAGGAATTACTCCAAGCTAACAAAGACCGATTATTCGCATGTTCGTTCCGTGACCTTGACAACTTTAGGCAAGGGTCCAACGACCCTTTGACAATGGACGGATTAATCGGGTCCCATTCGTACTCGGTCCTCCGTGCCGTTGAAGCGAAAGGCAAACGTTTTGTCGTCATTCGGAACCCCTGGGGAGAGTCGGAATGGACAGGGAGATGGTCTGACGGTTCAAGAGAATGGACACCGGAATGGCTTGGGGTCCTTCCCCAGCTTGAACATGTCTTTGGGAACGATGGTCAATTTGTTATGGAATGTATGCCACAACAAAATTCGAATTCATTGACATATGCTGATGTGTCCCACAGACAAGGACTTTTTAGATTGTTGGGAGGCGATTGAGAGAACGAAGCTGTTCGACTCGGAGTGGATTATGGCGTCGCATTGGCTTCGTGTACCAGCGCGGCCACTTCCGTCGGCCTGGGGATATGGCGATGTTTCATGTATGTTAAAAATCAAAAGACAGCAGAACTGTACTCATGCTATGGCCACAGTTACCATAACTATACCTTCACCATGTCTCAGCATTATCGTACTTTCTGAACTAGATAACCGATATTTTAGGAGCCACAGTGGGCTCTTTGAATGGGCTTTTGAATTCGTTTTATTCCGCAAAGGGGATCCAGAAGTCGTTGGGGAATCATCTCCAGGAGAATTTCATACACGCAGTGCAAACTTGGAAATGAATCTTGACGCTGGGGACTACGTTATTCATGCACGTTGAGCTTTTCCACATATTACGAATAAAATTCGACTAATATATATAAAAATAGGTTCGTCTTGATCGTCGGTATTCACTAGAGCCAGTAAGTTCTCGAGGAACGATAAATGGTTATATGTTTATGAATCCCTCCGTCCAGAGACCAGCATTAACAGTGTTAGATTCAAGAAAAGAATCACGGGTTTTGACTGAGCGAGCAAAGAGTCAGTCAATAGCGACGAGTATGTACTTCTATTCTTTAATATAACGGAAGCTAATCATTCCTATATAGACTTTGAAATGAGGCAAATAATCCCGTTAACAATTAGTGCTATGTTTATAATCTGACAGAAATTATTCACAGGGATCATGCTCGTCATCTGCCGTTGCCGCTGGACCTGCTCGCTGGGCGAGATCTTGTGCAATTCGAGAGGGACCTCCGGCCTTTCTTCCAGCAGGAAAGACATATCAGTACTGCAACAACTACACGACGCACAGGTATCACTCGCTCTACAACACCACCAATGGATGACACAACATTATCACTAAGCGCTGGGTCCAGTCCTGATTACGGGGGTTCAGAGGATTTCAATGTTCAGGTTGAGCGTGCCTCGAATGGCATTCGATTTGGGGTTCATCCTCCCTCAGAGTCACTGTCCCATGGTTCTGCGTTCCCTATACTCGAAGCTCCTCGGAGTCGTCGATCGTCAAGTCTGGAAGAAGCTGAAGATAACGCAGTGTTCCTTGGATTGCGAGTTTATACCCACAAGGACTCTCCTGCCACTATTGCAAGTCAACTGAGACGTAGGGATATATCCTATAGTAGCCTTTTCACGAGGAAAAGCTTTGCATAACACGCTTTTATTTTGCATATCTAACCATTTCATGATCTACGTAATATATGGAGTCTTAATTGGTCGATTCTGTGAGTGACGACGGAATAGCACCTATCATAGAGAAATCTGCAGCGGTATTTCCTCCGTCAACTGGAAGGATTACTCCTGTCATCCACCTTGCTTCATCGCTCGCAAGGAATCGCGCAGCCAGACCACAATCCCAGGCATTTCCTTCAGTTTTCAGCACATTTTGCGTCCTTCGAGCTTCACGCACGGCAGGGGACATTCCATTAGCGTATACCATTGGAGTATACAGAAACCCTAAGTATGAAAATGTAAGTATGATGAACGTATCCTTCGATTTCGAGGTACCTGGACAAATACAATTCACTCTGATTCCTCTCGGGGCATGATGAACCGCCATGGCAGGCGTCATGTTTATTACAGCTCCTTTACTTGTTGGATAAAGCAACATCGGGGCGCCGCCTAACAATCCGGCGATACTGGCTATGTTCACGATTGCGCCCCGTCCGCTGATAGAATTATTAGGTTTCTTCTCCATTGCAGGAACTGCATACTTCGCCATTAGCATCATGCTAGTAACGTTTATTTCCATCGCTTTTGCCCATTTAGCGACGTCAACACCCACAGCTGTACCATCTGGCCCCCCTATTCCAACATTATTAACCAAGATGTCCAATCTTCGAAATTGCGCCATCGCATGATCTATAATCTTTCGGCAGTCCTCTTCTTTTGTAACATCCCCTTCCAGTGATAAGGATTTCCCATCTCCAAATTCTCTGGAAATCATTGCAACTGTTTCATCTGCCCAAGCTTTGTTAAGGTCGACACAAACAATCGTAGCTCCCGACTCTGCCAGCAAGATTGCTGTCGCCCTTCCGTTTCCAAGTCCTGATGATTGCGAGCCAGCACCAGTGACTATTGCTACTCTTCCCAACAGAGAACGAGATGGGCGAGGGGGTATGTCGTTTGCCGATTGATCCTGTTCGTCAGAAGTTGGAGGTTCCATTGTGGTAGCGATGAAGAAGGCTGGCACGTAACCTCGATTTGGCGTACCTTGCTACTATGGCGTTATCGATGAAATCATACACGATTCACAAGGGTCTAGTACACCAAGACAGTCTTCTCTCCGCTATGTAGCTTCATTAGCCAAACATTGACATCCAAAGGACATGAATATTTGTCGCAGACTCGGAAGCATCCTGATTCCTCGGAATGCTTCATTTAAAATTCTATGAGTACCAGTTTTATACATTCAATTATCCCAGGCGTCTACGACAGAGTGCAACATTTAATTGATGCAACAACTCACTGGACTTGGTAATTGTTTAATTGGATGTAATACGGGATAAAGTATATTACATATTCAACTGGTGCAACTTGTATCTAGGACTGAATGTCGCATGAAATCCGACATAGCCTTCACTAAATGTTTTATAGCATCTAAGGGCCTCTCCTTTCAGTAGGCCCAAGGCGCGCTCATGAGAACTCACGATGACAGACTAGCCGTAAGGTGTTCAACTTCTCTAAACCCTGTGTTCGTCCGACAAGCGATATGTAGCTGACATTCTCCCCTTGAAATTCTTCTTTGTAGAATGACATGATATCATTAATGCCGATTATCATAGTCAAACGTTAAAGCTTAAAGACTGAATAACAAATAATAAGGCAGCAACGTACTTCATGTAGTTAACATAATTGCATACGTATATCAGGTGTAATTTGAACATAGTTGGTAGTTGGTAGTTCAGGAGGAAATGCAAATATGGTATATGCTTCTGCGATTCCGGAAAGTTTCCGAGAAAAGGACGGATAATTAACGACAGCGAACGCAATTTTTAAATAATAAGTAAATAATTTGTGTTAACAATACAATGGGTTGCTACTCACCTGCATGCCTTTTGTTTCATAATAAGAACGACGACGATATGAATCCGACAGAGGCAGAGAGAATCATGCTGGCAGTTATAGGACATCAATACACATTTACTTCCTTTAAAACGCCAGCAGGGTCGTCCAACATTTTGCCTTGTAGTTCCTTACTAAATAAATGTCGCAGAAAGGAAGAGATAGAGGCAACCCCAGCATCTGTCTGACAGATGTCGTCCAAGTAGGTCACAAATGCCGTATAGATCGCAATATACTCCTTGGCTTTCTTACTATCCTCTACATGTGAACATGCAGTGCTTGCTATGACAATCCTTACATGGAGGAAAGAGCTTAGAATGTTCATATCATATCCCCGTCGAATGCATTCCTCGTGGCAATCTTTGTCAAACGCTACGTCAACCTGTACCTTCCTTGGATATGAAATGTGACATCTGTTCACATGATGGTTCGAATGTCCTTGCACTATCCGTTCCGTTCATTCTGGGTGTTGTGCCGTCAACCTTTAGAATAGCCGAAATACTGTATCGCGTACCAAGAGAGCTTCCTTCTCGCTCAGACCGTCTCTTTGGTTATTAAGGTGTTGGTTTAATTTGTTCTAAGAATTAAACTGTAGGTTTAAAGAAATATGAAACATGTTATTACATACCAAGTACGCTGTTAACCGCGTCCTTTGGACGCCGCTCTAAGAATATATACAAATACGAATGATAGATGAACTGAGGTGAGGGAAGCCTAATAAATGGTAGTAGAACTGCTGTTGTAGATTGCGACTTGAAGCCTTTTATAACAGAATTCCCTCTAGATATGCCGTGCGTGTAATAATCTCAATACTACCAGTCGCCCTGTTGTGCTCAAGTTCATCGCCTGCTACCCAGTTTTCCGCCTTTCTTCCATTCCTCTAATTATAGCTGTCTACAACTTACAATAATCCCTCTACTTCCTTTCGGCATTTCATCTCCTTCATTCACATCAGGAACTCGACTTTCCAGATATATATAATTACTATTATAACGGAGTTCTGATTTTCGCTTTATCGAAAGATTGAATGAGTGATTAAAATTGACCACCTAGCTTGTGTTTGAGCGGCTCCAAGATTACAAAAGACAACTGTTGTAGATAAGTCTTGGACATTGTAGTGCTTACCGGAATATTATTGTACCTACTCAAATATTGTAGAATATTCTA
>JASFCY010000029.1:0-29090 GCA_036940585.1 Cyathus olla
CCTGCATCCCGATGATATCATTGTGAAGGGTATGTTTCTTCACTTTGCACTTCTCATGGCCTCACCGCTCACCTGGATCCTCTGTCGTAGTCACAACTACATGCATCTGCGGCAGGTACGTGTCTAAAAGAGCTTATTTCCATGCTACCCTGACTCATGGTACTCGCAGCGATCTGCACATGTACGAAGGGCGTACCGCCGCCCAGTCTGGTATCGTCTTTGGTCATGAGAAGTATGTTGCATTTCTCCTTCAGCCTACACGTAATTAACGATGGATGAAGCATGGGTATTGTCGATGTTGGTGCTTTACCGTTTTTTAAGAAGCTTTTTCTAACGTTCCCTTGAAGGAAGTCGGAGGAGGTGTAACTGTGAGCTCTGTCCCTCATATCAACCCGTATCGTCATGAATGACGATGTTAATCCAAACACAGTTGCTAAAGAAGGGTGACCGCGTTGTTATGCCCTTCAACGTTGCTTGTGGGCGCTGCCTCAACTGTGAAGAAGGAAAATCCGCATTCTGTACTCACGTTAACCCCGGTTTTGTGGGTTCCACTGAACTCGCTGTTTCCTATCCAGGCCATACTGATGCTCATTCTTACAGGCAGGAGGGTACGTTTTCCCGTATTATCTTAGCGCTCTGGACTTATCATCATCCATATTTACAGTGCTTATGGGTACGTTGTTTTGACAACAGAGAAGTACACTATCGCTGATGTCAGTATTTAGCTATGTTGCCATGGGTCCGTATCCAGGTGGTCAAGCTGTATGTCGCGGACTTCTACCCTGTCTTTCTACTGATCCAATTATGAAAACAGGAATACGTCCGAGTCCCATTCGCGGACTTCAATGCTCTCAAGCTCCCTCCTGGAACAGAGCACGAAGAGGACTTTGCTCTCCTTGCAGATATCTTCCCAACGGTCTGCCTCTTTTTCCTTATCTTGAACCTGCTCGACTAACTTTCGTGAATAGGGCTGGCATGGCGTGCAGCTCTCCGTTAGTCTTGGTTCACCCTACCTACTAATTAGATCTGACTGCTCCTTCAACAGGGGTTTAAACCCGGGGAATCCATCGTCGTCTTCGGTGCAGGTCCCGTTGGGCTAATGGCTGCCTACTCCGCTATCCTACGTGGGGCCTCCGATGTATACGTTGTCGATCGCGTCGCGGAGCGTCTGTCCAAGGCCAAAGAGATCGGGTGCACCCCCGTGGATTTCTCAAAGGGCGATGCGGTAGATCAGATCTTGAAACTACGCCATGGGTAGGTCTTCCTTTCTTTTCTATATGCTAGTAACTGAGGCTGACCGTATGGTAGGAAGGAGGTAGATCGTGGTGTGGATGGTGAGCCCGCCCTCCGATTGATAATCGATAGTATTTGACTATCCGCTTTTAGCTGTCGGTTATCAAGCTACCACCGGTGATGGAAAGACTGAACAACCCAACGCGGTTCTCGAGGCCCTTATTCGCGCTGTCCGTCCCACTGGTGGGCTGGGTATCCCTGGCCTGTATGTCCCGAGCGATCCCGGAGCACCTGACTCCGCTGCAGCAAAGTAAGCCATCCCCTATTCCGTGTGCTGTTTATCTGACAATATGAAGGGGGTACATCTCTTTCCCGTTCGGTTAGTCCCTCTTTCCTCAAACAGAATTTGCATGTTACTTATGTGTGTGACTTGCAGGAAAACTGTTTGAGAAAGGTCTTTCTCTCGGAACTGGGCAATGTAACGTGAAGGTGCCGTACTCTAATTCTATTGGTCAGAACCTCGGTTTTATCTCATCACCTCCAGGCTTACAACCGTTATCTTCGCGATCTCATTATTGCCGGCAAAGCTAAGCCATCCTTTGTTGTTTCCCATAATCTGTCGCTGGATGAGGCTGCGGATGCCTATGACAAGTTCGACAGGAGGGTGGATGGGTATACGAAGGTCTTGCTTCATCCTTGATTCGTGTAACTATTACATGTTTCGCTTTCGAATGTACATGGGCATTTGCGGCTGAAATCAAAGGACCTGTTATTCAGACTTCCCCACATACCTGCCCCATGATCTACAGGTCTGGCTGCACGTTTTCCGAGTATTAATTTTAATTTTAAGGTTAAAATCTGCGCTGAGGCACGCTTCGACCCCGCGGCATATTTCTCACTGAAATCGTGTCTTCCACGTTCCATTCCTGCCTCTATGAAGAAAATAAGGTCTGTATGTTACTATGAAGAGTACATCACCGAGCTTCCTTTGATGATACAGGATCCGGTGACCGTCTTGCGACCACTATCTTGTCGTCAGTTGTCCTAATTTGCCTCTTTTCGTTCATCACGTGATGATTGACAATTTTGCGCTGCGTGAGTCCCGTTAAACTCTAGTTCTCATTCTCACACAACCTCCATATGCACAGAATAGCCGATGAGGTAGAGGGCGACTTCCTGTGATGAGCGGACATTATTCCATAAACTTCGCCCTTTCATCTATCAGCGGGGGCATACCTTAACGCAATCCTTACTCACCTGGCTTCAGGCTTATAACCATCTTTGCGATCAGCTTTCCTTTGTACTACTAATACAGCACTACGCCTACGCCGCCAGCTACATGAGTCAAGACGTACATATGCATCAGGTAAGCGAGTGCATTCTCCGTCCTTTGTTCTTGCTGACCCTCTACAGGTCTTTCATGAACCATCGCAGCCGGAAGAACACAGGTGGTCTGCGGTCGTACCACCGCAATCCGCACTGACATTTGCTGTCGTATGGGACTCCGAAGGCGATATCGTCTCATTCTCTGGCGCACAGCTTGAGAATTCTGCGGATGATTCTCCCTTAGGCTCGCCATTGGATGTGAACGACGCGGGCTCGCGTCTTTCATTCTATGGACCCGATGATCTCGAAGTCCCCCAGTCTGAGACCTCATCTTCGTTCTTTTCGGCCATGGATCACGGCGCCGTACTTCCTCGAGTGCGTGCAACACCTCTCTCTGAACGCATACAGCTGGGGAAAACACAGACTTCTTCGACCTTGGGTGGACTAGACGTGTATTTGAAGGGCTCGGTGCTGGGACAGACTCATATCTACCGAAGAAGATACACTTACTTGGAGGAATTCGGAGGCGGATTCGAGTTCGACCCGACTACGTCTTATGCTAAGCTCCTGCTTGCAACTCAAGATTCTTATGATGAGGGAGAGGCAGATGATGAAGTGACGGATTCAGGATGTGAGGCAGGGAAGGCTGGATGTGTATTTGGTCGTCCTACGGTACGTACACTGCCTTTCTTGAGAAGCTTTTTCCGATGAGTCTACTAGGAACTTGAGGCGCACCCCTACACAATCTCACCCATGAATGGTCATTGCGATGTTGACTCTGATTCATCCGCGTGGTCTCGCTTAGATCCTCCACGGACACCCGGCTTCAATCTCAGCGCGTTTCTTCCTGCTGTGCAGCCAAAAACAAGTCGTCGACTTCGCAAACGCCGACCAAATCCCCCTCCTTCCAGCGGCACCTGCCGTCCAATGCCTGAATGCCTGAATCATAGGCCTACATTAGAAGTATCGCTGTCGGCTATGTTTCGGTGCAAACCCGTATTGAAGTATAGAAGACATGGTATTGGGTGCGAAGATGATGGGTCATGGGTTTGCGTCGAGGCTCCGGCAGTGGACTGGTATCGTCAGGGTGCTAGTGACTAATCAACATCAGGACCCTCATTTCGTTTGTCACTTATTTGTATGTCTCTCCTTTCTGCTTTTCATTCGTTCTCATACATGCTCTGCGAGCATCTTACGTCACTTGTTACTGTATCACTTTTTCCGAGCTCCCCGTTCTGTATTTTGGATGATATTCGACCGTAGTTATATCGTACTAATGAAGGTTGCCTCGTGTGGACACGGTGGGCTTAATTCTAGGATCTAGGAGATCTCGCGTTCTTGAAATATCTTCCTCCCCGTAGTAGCAACCTCGTGGTGATCCACGCTCCACTGATTGACAGCCATCCAGGAAAGATCAGTTACGAAGGAAGAAGTATTGGCACTACTACTGTGCTATCAATCTGAATATAAGAGTCATGCCTAGCCTTTGTTCTATGAACCCCATCGCATGTTTTCTATGTCTACATACCTGTTCCTCTGGTGAACAAACGTCATATTTTTTTACAACTCTTTCATTCTCGCGATACCCGGCCAGTATACAAGATGATTCACTTCAAGCGCAACGACCGAGATATCTATGTAAGCGCCTTTCGTAGAGATAAAGCCTTAGATAACGCAAATCATCTGACGTATTTCAAAAATAGGACATCCCTTCCGTGTCGAGTGAAAGTGCTGGACACGCGCTAATTCAACGGATCCTGTTTAACCGCCGGCGGAGAAATGCAAAGATCGAGCCCTTTGCAATTCTTGGATCCAGGAAGTCTCATTATATTCACATTCGAACATCCGGGACGTACGCCCACTATTTAGACGCAGAACAGGACTCGGATAGCTCTTTGAAGAGCATTCAGAAGCCTACGGCTATCAATATCACACCGACAGACGACAGTTCCTCTGTGGTTTGTAATCTCGCTATTTCATGAATAATATGTGGCTCATACTATTTATTTTTTCAAAGTACTCGTGCGAATCCGGCGAGGCTCACGTCGGAGACGAGCTTATATCCAACATAGATTTTACGGTGATCTGGGATCCCGAGACTGGTTTCTCGGTATATGGAAGCGATTCGGACCTACGTCATTCTGAATCCGTCATGAAGACAAATAAGCAAATGCAGCATGAAGATCTCCGACCGGTTACACTGCACTGCGAAGATCTCCAAAAGAAACCGCTCCCCCGGCTACCATCTGGCATATCGTTAGACTGTACAGGACTATCATCACAATTCCCAGGTGAAACTGATTCGGAGAGTTTCTACGGGGCATCAGAGGACAGCGGTCACCCAGATTGCGAGCCACATCTTGTATGTATTTTCAATTATTATATTTTGGGAACTGAAAGACTTATGGCATAATCCTACTGTTAGCCTTCTCGATTTTCTATGACTACCACCTCCTTTATTCAATCAAACAACTGGACGACAACTTCTTCAGGGAAGAGACGCGACAAATCTCTTAAGTTACGACAGCAACTTCAAGCAAATAAATCTCTTATATCTTTCTCAACGCTTCAAATGTTAAAGTGCCACGACAAAGCAAAACATCCTCCGGCTTTCATTCGACATTTCCCAACACACTTTCCTAAAATTAAACGCAAGGGTGGGGATATATCTGATGAATCCTGGGTATTTGTGGAGGTATATCCCCGGATATCAGGTCGTCTTTTATAGGGCGCAGATAAAATCACGACTGCTGTGCTCTGTGTCTTCAATATATTAATTAGGATCGGAATATATTACAGTTTCACATAAGATATCTATTTAGATAACCGACATGTAGGTTTACACTACTTGTATATATGTAAATACTAGCCAATAGAAGGCTGCCGTGAGCTGCAGCCTCACTAGAGATCAATCCGGGGACAATTAATAGAACCAGCGTATATTGGTCGAGAGACTGTAAGACAGAAAAGGGGTGTCTATAAAGAAAATTTGTTATGCGAGTCGAGACGAGAAGTCGTCGGTCTCTGGCTCTGAGGTTGTTTCATTGGAGAAGGAGAAACTTATAAATTGAAGGAGGGATTCGTACTAGGGCGGGAGGTTCTTCTCTGATGAATGTGTAGCTACAATGTCCTTAAGTACTGTAGAATTTCGGAAAATGTAGGAAATGAAGTAAAATGTAAACTAAACACAACGAGTAATGTAGGAAACAACAAATGGGAAATGAAAGGTTCAGAAACGAAACCAACTCAAGGGGTCCACAGATTTTAAAAAAAATACATGGGGTCGTTCTATTTTTTTAAGGCAAAAATCCTTTGACCCACCCACATTTGTGGGAATATATTTCCTCATTAGGAAATTACATAATATGATATCATCGTTAAGCCAAGACCTGTGCAAATCCATGCTCAATCTGTGCTCAATCCCTCAAACCATGCTGTTTCCTTGTGGTTTCCTTACTGTTTCCCAATGCCCGCTCACACACATTACTCTTACCCCTCTACACTTGTTCCCTACCTACTTTCTGTGCTTCATATGACAAGCTAACCCTACAAACTGGGACCATCTTCTTGCAATTGGGGCATTGAAAAAAATTGTGCTTGTTGCACCCACTTGGAACCTCCTGAGGATCCTAGAGGCAGTATTATGGTTGTTAACAAGTAGGGTATTGACTGTAAGCTTACCATGAATGGTACCCTATCTTTTCTAAATAGTAGTTTGTAGAGGAAGAAGTGAGTTTGGGTGAACCTGAATAAAGAATGCAAGACAGTCAGAATGTTCATTCGACCTGGGGTTGTCCTAAGGCAGTTGTATAGAGTAGTAAGGGTTGAATATATGTTTGGAATGACAAAACACTACAGTAAAACTTCAAAAGAATAGAAATTTCTGAGATAATGAGAAGTCGAGGAATGCGTTGAAGGGTTGAGAGAAGACAAGAAAAACGAAAAGAGAGCTTATAGAAACTTAGAATGCAAGCTCGAGAGGGGGATATTTTTTTCGCTGATTACACAAGAGAAATTACAGAGATTATATACTAGATGTGAAGAGAAAATGTAACTAAAAACAGAAAAGTATTTTATGACGGAGATCGAGAGAGGTCTACACTGAGGGAATAAGTAAAGGGGGTGAATGTAATGAAGAATGGAAAGAAAAATGAAGGAAATTTTCGAAACCTGTAAAGAAAACCTGAAAAACCCTTAGGACATTGAAACAACAAATTTACTTGACAGAGTGCTGATCATTTGAATAGGCCTTGAGGCTTGCGTGTTTCTGAGTCTGTGGTGTGGTGGTGGAGGAACTGGTGGCGAACGACCGTTTGAGGATAGTGCAGGGGGAGTAGGGCGAGCGACGGGAGATAAAAGATGTGCATCCTGTTAATTGGCATGGACGTGTTGATTACATAATCACACATTGTACTTGCTCGCATTGGAATGGTGAATAGCGGCGTTAAAGGGAAATGTTGGAATTCGTAATTAGTATGCTTTTGTAGTGCAGGCATATTGCCTGCTTTACAATTTATCGTCAATTGAGCAACGCTGCAATAATCATTCAGATTCAATGATTTGATTCAAATGAAAATTTACTCACTTTGTGCATCCAGTTCGTACAAACAATACCAAATTTGTAATATATTTGGAAGTGATAGCCAAGCCCATCGTCGCAGCAACATTCTAGACACTTGCTAGATAATATACCATATTTATTGTGCCCTACAGCTAGATAATTTGAATATAGAGCTTGGGAGGTCAATAATAAGCCCAATATGTGTACTTTGGGGTCAAAATTGGACTAAACTCTAAGTGGGGTATAGAAAAAATTTAAGGGGTCCCAGCAGGGGACCCACCCACTAACCCGATATGACTGTACATAATCTGTGGATCCCCTTGAACCAACCAATGAAGTATGAAACAAGGCGATTCACATCTCAATTTATGTTTGAGCTTCAAACCGTTGTTTCTGCTGATTTCCGTATGTAGGCGAGCGTCTGGCTCTACAAGACAAACAGGGGTACAACGGGTGTGTGAACGTAAAGTAAGAAAAGAGAGCGAGACTAGCAATTTGAATAAAAAGAGAGCTCGTCACGTGAGTAAATTGGAAAGTAAATATGTGTAAACAAGAAAGGCGCGATGTCGTGAGCATGGCCATGCTTACATCCAGTAGCAAGCTCCCTCGTTGAGTTCATGAAAAGAAAAATAATCGATGTCCCGCTAGGTTTTAAAAATATAATGTCATAAGAAATGACCATTGTCTGTATATAGACACACCGGTAGTTTCTCTTGCCTGGGGTAGCATGCGTCTTAATTTAACTCTTGGACTACCTCGAACTTTTCGCTGTCCCCGGAGAACGTCTGCAGCTTTGATTGATCCATTGCAGCTTGTTGTGCTCCCACTGGCTTTTTGATACGCCACCTACTATTATAAGAGTCGGATTGAAGAAGAGTGTTGAAGACCGGCCAGAACTGAGTACTGAATACGAGTCCTGACCGATATATTGCTGTTGATTATTATCATACGTTTTACTACCGTGGCCCATGTAGCCTTCAACTTGTTATCAGGAGTTGACGACAAACCTTTTTCATGTTCATCCTACTAATCTCATTCTACCGGTACGTTGGCATGGTGATCTAACAAACTTGATCTAAATACTGTACTACTAAATTACATTTTCAAGAACGTCTTGAACGCAGGGTTTTTACACCATATACAAATCATAATCGTCTCCCGACATGTTGTACTTGGGTTCTTAGATGAAGTCTCGTTAGACATTGATTAACAGCTAATGGATTATGGCATATGGTACGGTATGAAGGAGAAACATCTGTATAACGCACCATACTGATATGAAATTAAACATACTTAACGCCCCCACGTAAGAACGGTAAAGTTCCTGGGCTTTTCTCGTCGATGTGGGCATTCCTAAATATATACACTAAACCAGAGGGACATAATTACACCGCCGCTGAAATATTTGCCCCCTTTACAGATACGCATGAATCAGTGAAAAGTCCAAACGAAGACGTTTAACTTACTTATCTTGCTAGAAATTATGGCATTCGATTTATGTGAGCACTGAGTTACAGTCAAGTTTTGCTCAAATCGATCGGATGCAATCGTTCAAAGAATGAATATATTTCAAGCACATGTCGCGCCTCCTACCAGGTGACCCGGAGCGATCAATTTCCTACTCATGTTTATGGTAATCTTCCATTACATATGTCAGCGACGCTCCAAGGTATCTATATCCTTTCATAAGGTTTTGTAACGGACTTGTCATTATACCGACAATCCGCGAACTCAGCTGTGAGAGCTTGATAGCATTTGGGCAGCATCTTCTCATTGCCTCTCCGATTATTTCGTGGTTAGCTATGTCTGAGATCTGAATGCTCGAGTATAAAAGAGATTGAGAAACAGGAATTTAAGACAAGGTCGCCTTTACCATACCTCTTAATCTCATATAGCGGCCGCTCTTGCTAGTGCTGCTTCTCAGTCATCAGTTGGAACAGAGCAACACAAGCATCGAATCCCACACGACAAGTACCGTACTATAACTTTCGAAAGGTATTTCCAGGTATTGTTTACCAGCTGCAGCACAGACTAACTATGATGCAGCCAGAGTATGGAGATGTCAATAAAGACTACCTGCATTAACCTTCAGCTTAACGGATCAATTCTATGGGCTGACTGTCAACGCATCGATGGCTCCAGCCAGCGCTCTTCCATTGATTTGGACCTTTACATCGGTTTTGCCGATGGTGCGATTGTTTGGGATGCAACTGGCTTCAGCAAGAGCGAATTCGTTAGGAATATTCGTATCCACGGATTCAATCTCGTCGCAGAGTGTTTGGAAGTTGAGGGCGACAGATGGGTTGAAGTGGTCCTCGATCTCGCCGAAAGGCTTAGGAACAGGGACGGAGCTTTCATCGTTATTGCTGGTGGGATCGAGCTTAACAGCGCTTTATATCGTCACGATTCCATGAAAATTTATGGCGTACACTTCCCCGGCGGCGGGTCCGTCGGGAACTCTGCACGTAAATTCCTTAAAATTTGACGTCTTAGGTTTGCCGTAACTTCGCAACTTTGCAATTTTTCTATCAATTTATAGTTGTATGTAATGCCACAAAAATTCGAAACAGATTGCAATGTATTAAGCCTTAATATATAGATTGTTATGGATTGTACTAAATAAATTCAACAAATCACCATCCAAAGATGGTGTATTAAGCTTCCTATTTGTCTTGAAATTTTAAGTATCATAGACTGTTGCCTGCATATATGCATCTCCATATGGCGGTCCAAGTGCACTTTTATTCATTTCCGCACAACTTTTTCGGCAGCGCCACTTTTTCGGACCCTGTTCGGCGCTACTTTTTTGAGGGTAGCTCTATTTTTCGAAGATGTTATCTCAGCGCTACTTTTTTTTGAACTTCCAGCGAGCGCGACTTCACAAACTGCGAGGGAAACCTTATCAAATTCTCACTTTTTTAATCTACATTCGATCTACATTACACCTGTGTACGAACATCTACATATTTTAAAGAGAACCCCCATGCGTTATAGCCAGTTGCAGTGAACCGTATCCTAGGAAAAGTATTTAATCTAGGTATATGGAGTGCCATGTATAGTAGGAGTCAAATATCAGGGTTGGCATCGGGCAGTCCCACGGTAGGAAAACCTCAAATGACTGGCAGAGTTGGCCGTTGTCCTCGTCTCAACGGAAGAGGGCAAGGAGGAAAGCGGTTCAATGCGTGATTTCATTTAGACTCGGAGTGGCTGAGGAGGACGGTGAGGTAAATGTGACGCAGCCGTGAGCAGTATTGTTCAATCAAAACAGAAAGGACTGGCAGTTTCTGAATGTGCTGGCACCATGTTGTAGAGCGGAATACGCGCTGGCGTGTTCCTAAGAAAACAAAGATGCGAGTCGGCAAGACATCCGTCTGCCTGGGTTGTCCTAAGGCGGTGGTTCTGTCTTGTTAGCAGCTAAACGAAACAACGACGAAGCAGTGAGTGGGATACTTAAAGTGTCTGAACTCTGGGGTAAAAACTTCCTCTTTTGCTACGGTGTAGATACATGGTTTATATAGAAAAATGACTGAAGTGTACCTAAGGAGAAGGAATGTCTGAGGCAGACAGTGGCGTGCTTGGGGTGAGCGAACGGGTATTTCAAGAGGTATAGGAAACGGGGAAATGAATGTGTTGGACTGTCTTGTTGAGGCGCCGGTGTGTCGAACCGATGGTCACGTGACACTGTGGTGTTACTTGGCAAATCCGTCGAATATGTCGTTTTGATGTGCAGGCAGAACGCCTGCTCTACAATGTAGAGAGTGGTGTAGGGTGTCGTGGCCGGTAAGGAGGTCGGTGAAGGTCGTCACATGTCTGCGCGGGAGCAGCAGAATGAGACACAGGACAGGGATGTTGGCCTTGCGCGGGGCGGGTAGGTAAGTTTTTGAGAACCGCAAAGGCACGCATGGCAGGCTTCGTTTTGGGGTTGGCGTACTTGTTTACCTGCACACTGGCACGCTGGGTGCATTCTCTGTCCCAGGTGGAATGCAACCATTCCCAGCTGCCTTGTACATCTTGTCCCTTACTGCCCCTTCTCAGCCAATTCACTCTAGCCCACGACATCTCAAGAATACACACAAACTGCATCCACAAAACTGCGCATACGAATCCAGAGAACACAAATATACTTCATCACAATAAATGTCTTGTGCCATGCGGAGGCTGAACATGCGGGCGTAAAATACCCCACCGAAGTACTCAGCCGGACTGGCTGAGCTTTGTGTACTTTACAAAGAAGCTAGAAGAGCTTGAGAGGAGCGAAGCGGGCACTTTGAACATGGATGGAAGAGACATAGAAGAACTGCAACGATAAAGCAGGCAAAAATGTCAGCAGTATCGTCACGTAAAAGAAATACAATACTTCAGTTAGCGGTACTAGCTAATATAAGAGGAGAGAATAAGCTGTTAATCTTTAAGGTCAAAATGCAACGAGGGACATGACTACCGACAAAATTTCCTAGACTGGGAATAATGTATATAAGGGGGCTTGAAACAAACATAACCGATTTACAGCATTTCATTGTTTGAGCTCGTACATGTACACAGGGAGTGTAACACACTTACTACGTATAGATCGTACAATTCCTTGAAACTTTGAAGGAGTAAAGGAACATATTTAGCAAATGGGAGGAAGATTTGAGAAGAGGTAATTTGCTTGCGGATCGTTGAGCAAAGTGAGGTGCAGCAAACGCTACTGAACACGAAGAGGGAACCTGGAAGGAACAGTGGACTGGTCAATAACGGAAATGGCCGGGACCCTCCAATATAAACAAAGCACATTAACACGCTCGTGTAAAAGCATGTGACATTGCTAAACACCGTTAAAACTTAAACGTACACGTGGCAGTGTCCACCGTAAGTCTGTGACCAACACGTTACGCGTAACGATGATGAACGTGACATGTTCAAGTTGTCACTTCACTCTTGTACCGTGACCTCGATATCCTCCCATGCTGTCCCAGTCTGATTTCGATACCATCTTCTAACCTTTCGCAACTAGACTAACTTGCACGGCTCTACAACTTGTGGAATCATGATGTTTTTCAATCCAAAGATGCCTGAGCTGTGTTGCCTTGGTATTTGTTGGTATGTTGTTGGGGTACTATTGTGTCTACTATCATGTGTTTCTTTCTGCTAACTCTATGCAGGCTATATTATTTAGAACTTACAATGCACTCATTTTTGTGGGATAATTTTGTGGACTATAGGTGCATTTGTAGTGGGGGAGCAGGGCATCGTCGTTCCAGGATGTAATACTTAAGGAGAAAGATGGCTGCATGGTATTGGCAGTACATAAATGTTATTTTTTTGCTTTATGCTGGTGATTTAAGTGATGCTTCGCAGGCCAACCCTTTCAGAACGAGATGTTTAAAGGTTTCAACGCATGTGAGGAAACCATACACATACCACCAATGTCCTCTACAAAACATTCGCGCATACTATTTAGCACAGAGCTTGATCACTGAGGTACGCGGCAGGTTTGGCTTGGGATTTTATTGCCATTGAAAGAGATTAGAGGCTTGGCCATTCGCATGCGTATCCAGTCCCAGCGTGGTGGTAAAGTATGCTCCTGTAATGAGGTGGGTACGGGCTGGGTACGTTTGGCGGCTAGGACTTGTGTGTTGATGTATGATAGGCTAGGAGCGGTAGAGGAGAGGATTACATGCCTGGGAGGCGATTTCATTTCGCCTAGGGTAAGGGTGTGTACCCAGCGAGTCTATTATGCGGATTCGCTGTCTTCGAGCGAGGGGGAAGGCCGGAGGTTGAATGTGTGTGTTGTGTGTTCAAAGCATAGTCTGTAGAGGTCGAACATGTGCTTTCATGCTGCATGCAAGGGATACCATAATGCTCATTGCTCTAGCATGCCAGACCTTATTAATTGTTTTTTTTGTATTGTGCATACAGTATGTCTAATGTAACTTAATATAAATGAAAAAATTTCCCCTGCACTTGGGCCGCCATAATAGACGACTCATTTGCATTCAACAGGTAGTACAGATGTTAGAAGGGAAGCGCGTGAAGACTTGAAAAGTAGCGCACGAAAATTTGGAAAGTAGCGGATGATATCAGAAAAGTAGCGCTAGGTTTTGAAAATGTCGCGCCGAATTCGTACCCGGAAAAGTAGCGCGGAAACGAATAAAAGTGCACTTGAACCGCCATAGGGATCTGCATACTACTGGGGTTGATTGCATTCTGCCTAGGGTACAGAGTTTACGTAGCGAGTCTGATAGGCGGGTTTGCTGTCTTCGAACGAAAGGGGCTGCTAGAAAGTGGCGGTGTTCTATTTTTTGGCGTTGTTTTGGCAAACAACGCGCGGTCAACTTGCAACGCACAATTCCGTCAGCCAAGCAACGCCCCTACAACTGCACGCTGGCTTTGCAGTTGTAACTTGCAATACTCGTATATCTAGATTCTTGCTTATACTGACTTTAATATAGTTTTATTCATCTCATATTACTGTTGGGCAATCTTTTTAAGCATATGGTGAGTAACTCTAATTTATGGTGTGACAAAATGTCACAGGAAATAGTAACAGATTTTTAACAGAGCCTCACAGAAGTTGGAAACTCTGGCTTATAGGTAATATAGATATATTGTCGCACTTAAAACACTATATAGTCCTCAAATACTCAATATCTTATACCAGGCTGTAGAGCTAGCTAAGTTACAAATGCAAACAAGATATGTGACAGAATTACATAGTATGACCAACATCACGCAAGATCGTGGTAAAGTCGAAGTAAAATGTGAGAAAATGTAGCTGCAACTTGCGCTCAATGTGCACAAAAAAATTCAACGCACAAACAACTTGCAGACAACGGGCGGGTATGACCAATCAATGCAAATGCAACGCACAGGAAACGGACAGGCAACGCGCACAACGGGAGGGCAACTTACGCAACGCACGGCAACGCACTATTGAATTTCAAACCATATACTCAACGCACGGCAACTTGTAACAACGCACCAGTTCTAAACTCAACTTTTACTCAAGGTCTAAGTTTGGTCTAAGATATATCTTCGTTGTGCACTCGGTGTACCTCATACAGTATGCTTTTAGCAAAGTTTGAGAATGTGCTGTCCAGCAGGTACAGTAGACGGTACATGACACATGTGAACTAGTTAAATTTATTCAGCATACCGTTTTTGGCAACCCGCCGACCGAAAATGGCCACTTAGACGGCGGGCCGACGTGCCAGCACAGCATTTTCATTGATCGCTCACCGGCACTCACCTAATGAGGATTGAACCGGCAACAATTTGTGAGCAATTTGATAGACATGTTGGAACATTTTACTAACACAACGCACAGTAACTTGCGACAACGCACATCTTTGTCCCGACACCCGGACGCAACTTGCGGCAACGCACCAACTTGCATGCAGCAACGCCACTTTCTGTAGGCCCGAACGAAAGGGATGGCTGGGAGGTTGATATACGTGCTCGAAGCGCATTCATGGTCTGTAGAGATTAAACACGTGCTTGCGTGTTGCGCGCAACATACCATCGATTCTTCACATACTTCACAGTGTAAATATGAAGTGTTTTGTAGTATCATACATACGTGTAATAAATGAAAGAAAATGCAGTTAAAATGCACTTGTCCACCATACAATCTCGAATTTCATTAGCAGAAAAGTTACAGTACAACTTCATTCAGAGGCAAGGTTTAAAACTGACATACAAATGCTAACTATAGGTGCGGAAGGAAGCTCGACCAGTCAACATCTTCAAATGCGGAAGGTGGAAGTGCTCGTAGTGATATCACGGCCTCAATCAGGAGATAATATCGAGCTATGACATATGCTACTATAGGAGCAAATAAAAATGACAACCCAGCAAGGAAGGACAAAAAGGAAAAGAACGAGCTTTCTTTCTTCTTCTTGAGTTGTTCTTCGACCAGTGCGTAAATCTGAATGAAATAAAATGCAGTTGCTACCGCGAGTGCTGATATTCGCCATAATAACCTCTCCTTCGTCGATGGAAACAATGAGTTCCATGCAATGCAATGGATTAGGCCTAACAACGTGGAACCTGGCAAATCTATAATCTGTGTCACCCAAGCCCTCAATCCTGTTGACCTGGCTGCATAGTATTGGAAAACTTTGGTACGATCCTTCTCCATATTCTCCTTCACTTCGTCTTGTGAAGAACCCATCAATGACGAAATTGGATCCACGATGGGCCAGAGTAAAAATACACTGAAGAAAGTTCCCACATAGCCTAGCTGTTCTATCGATTCAGCGAGCTCATCGCAGATTGCTTTGGCGATCGAATATATCGTACGATGAACTTCCTTGACGGGAGAAAAGAGTATCGTGATGAATCGGCGAGCTTTCTGGTGCCTCGGAGGTCCATCGGTATTGGTCCCCGGTATTCTTCCTTCTTCTTTCGACGCTGGCACCTCTCTTATAGCCTGACCCCGGGGATTATCTGAACTGCGCTGTGATTTTTCAGTTTCGGAAGGTTTGTCTCCAATAGAACTTTCGTTGCTGACAGTCCGCGGTAATCCCTTGTCCTCCACAGCTACAACATTCGCTACGCTAGCGACTTGAAAAGCTCTACCCGAATCATCCTGTTGGTGACCTACTCTCAAAGGACTGTCATCCAAGACAACAGTGGGATGCGGAACTTCTTTTGTGTCCGAATCGGCTCTTTTGTTCATGGCGTGATGAGCAGTAGAAATCATGTCCAGACGAATTTGTTGCTGGACATCACAAGGCTTATCAAACCACATAATGGATAAGAACATTGAGCATATCGTAACTGCGAGTGTTGCTATCTCCAACGGCGCCAACGCGAGCCCCCTAACATGTCTCCCAATACATTGTATGACGAACCACAACACTTGTGTGACCAGAATAATCTTGGAAAGACCGTCTGCCTTGCTTTTATCCTCGATATCCTCTTTCGTAACTGTGGGGAAAGGTATCTTCCCCTCCGTCAGAAGTTCATCAAACTTCTCTGGGTATAGGACCCCAACGTAGTCATCAGAACATACATAAAATCCTCCCATTTGCAACAAGTGTGCATGCACCATAGTCCAGTTATCGTCTGTTAATATTTCAGTTTCTTGACGATCGACATTTATTATATTAGGCGCTCACTATTCTTATACTGGTGAAAAATCGTTCTGGCACCAAGATACTGACGAATAGCCCACATTAGGACAAGCTCGGGAGCCAAAAGGGTCCAGTACATCGTTGTTAGCCTCCTCCATAGGATTTTCCAGCTTTCTTCGCCCCGGGCGGGGACATTTGGATGTACGGCAACCCACGTACATAGAAATATTGTCCCAGCACAGTTCCATACTATGTCTAGGATAGAACGTTGGTTGCAATCGCAACTTGAAAGTGGTCCCGAATCACTGGACGATGCATCGAGGGAGAAGGGCGATGTTGCAGGCGAAGAGGAATAAAGCGTGGTCGCATTACGGATGGGAGACGCATCAGCGGGTAGGAGTGATGGATGATGGATGAAGAGGTAGTAGAACGCAAAGTATAGGAGCATGTGTAGCTTTTAGGAGCACGACTCTTGCCTAAGGATGTAGATAACCGTGTAAGGTGGAGTAGCAGGATAGTGCTTTCAACTAGTGTTTATACGGGGACATTATTATTAACACATCTGCGGAATCCGTGCTGATTGTTTAGCCTGAAAGTTAGATCATATGCATTACTTGTAAAGGACTATCGCCTCGCGCTTTACAACATTCCACACGTCCGGCACTTGGAGAGATACTTGAATCGCAAATACAAACATAGTCGCGATTGGTTTCAGCTTGCATGAACCTCCGATCACCGGTGCACCGATCATGCACATCCAGTGGAGAGAGTAGGCACTTTTAGAACTGTGGGAGTGGTTGAGAGTGCTGTTATTGTAAAGTTGTCATACAGTTTGCAGAAATAATAAGCACCTTTGAGGCTTCCATGCATCAAACGCGCCACCTTCACTGATCTGTTTGCATTCTCTTTTCATCTTATCTTGCACTTTTAGCTCTCACTTCCACTTTTTTCGTCTTTCGCAACGTTCAAGTTAAGTTTCATTCGAAAATTGGAATACTTTAAGTAAGCAACACACTTGGTTTCGTTTGCTCATCACTTGACCACTACTCGAGTAGCACACATAACGTTTAAAGCTACTAGTATGGGTTACGGTGACTATCAATACAAGTCCTGCCAGAGGGCGAGGAGGCTAATGGGTGTAGCGTTGAAGTAACGGAGGGACGCATGGAGGAACCATAGAGCCGCAGACGGTCGACCACGCTATCGAGAAGTAGGTGGAAAATCTGCTGTCTGACTCTCAGCAGATAGAGCACCCGTCAAAGTTGGGGACGTCTTTGATGCTTGCGTTCATGACGTGGTGCGGCTCGGAGGAACTCGAGGTGGAGGTGAATGCCTGAAGGCAGGTGCGTCTTCGAGGCCCCTCGAGGGCACTTATTTCCTGTTGAGTTGATTGCAGAAGGATCCGGTTGGTTCGAAACTCCGGCTCTAGTCCCAAGTCGCTACCAGAGGCTACCAGCTCCAACTCAGGAATTCCTTAACGCTCGACTGCGACATTCTCAACCCCACTCCCCAAGTGTCCACCCATTGCCGCGCACCTACCCCACCAATGTAACGTCGCAAGGCATTCCTTTTAATTATGCTCCCTGTATCATTAAATGGCAGTTTATTCCGACTCACGACTGTCAACGATGTCGCAACTGTAATACGTATTCCCCTTCCCACTATCTGTTCTAGTTATTCGATTTTCTGAATTTCATAGTCCTGGATGCAACTGCAGCAGCGTTTCTGCGAAGGTTTCTCCCTTGGGCTTGCCATTTGATGTGAATGACGCGGGCTCGCACCTTTCATTCTATGGACCCTATAATTTCGAAGTCCCCCAGTCCGAGACCTCGCCTTCGTTTTTCTCGACTGTGGATCGCGGCTCCGTACTTCCTAGAGTACATACAACACCTCTCTCTGAACGCATACAGTTGGGGAAAACACAGACTTCTTCAACGTTGGATGGGCTCTGTGCTGGAACAGACTCATATCTACCGAAGAAGATGCACTTACTTGGAGGGATTCGGAGGCGGATTCGAATTCGACCCGACTACGTCTTATGCTAAGCTCTTGCTTGCAGCTCAAGATTCTTATGATGAGAGAGAGGCAGTTGACGAAGTGACGGATTCAGGATGTGAGGCAGGGAAGGCTGGATGTGTATTTGGTCATCCTACGGTACGTACACTGCTTTACTTGAGAAGCTTTTTCCGATGAGTCTACTAGGAACTTAAGGCGCACTCCTACACAATCTCGCCTACGAATGGTCATTGCGACGTCGACTCTGATTCATCCGCGTGGTCTCGCTTAGATCCTCCACGGACACCCGGCTTCAATCTCAGCGCGTTTCTTCCTGCTGTGCAGCCAAAAACAAGTCGTCGACTTCGCAAACACCGACCAAATCCCCCTCCTCCCAACGGCACTTGCCGTCCAATGCCTAAATGCCTGGATGATAGACTTACATTAGAGGTATCGCTGTCGGCTATGTTTCGGTGCAAACCCGTATTGAAGTATAGGAGACATGGTATTGGGTGCGAAGATGATGGGTCATGGGTTTGCGTCGAGGCTCCGGCAGTGGACTGGTATCGTCAGGGTGCTAGTGACTAATCAACATCAGGACCCTCATTTCGTTTGTCACTTATTTGTATGTCTCTCCTTCCTGCTTTCATTCGTTCGCGTACATGCTTGAGGCATAACATGCTGCTCCGCGAGTATCTTACGTCACCCACTACTCTATCACTTTTTCCGAGTTCCCCGTTCTGTATTTTGGATAATATTCGACCGTAGTTATCCGGTATTAATGAAGGTTACCTCGTGTGGACACGGTGAGCTTAATTCTAAGATCTAGGAGATCTCGTGTTCTTGAAATATCTTCCTCCCCGTAGTAGCAACCTCGTGGTGATCCACGCTCCACTAATTGACAGCCATCCAGGAAAGATCAGTTACGAAGGAAGAAGTACTGTATTGGCACTACTACCGTGCTATCAATCTGAATATAAGAGTCATGCCTGGCCTTCGTTCTATGAGCTGCATCGCATGCCCTCCATATCCACATATCTGTTCCTTTGGTGAACGGACATCAATTTACTCACTACACCTTTCTGCTCGCGATATCTGGTCAGTATACACGATGATTCACTTTAAGCGCAACATCCGAGATATCTACAGTGTAAGCGCCTTTCGTGGAGATAAAGCAAATCATCTGACGTACTCCAAATATAGAACGCCCGGTCTCCTTCCGTGTCGAGTGAAGGTGCTGGGCACGCGCTAACTCAACGGATCCTGTTTAACCGCCGGCGGAAAAACGCAAAGATCGAGCCCTTTGGAGTTCTTGGATCCAGGAAGCCTCATTATATTCACATTCGAACATCCGGGACGTACGTCCACTATTTAGACGCAGAGCAGGACTCGGATAACTCTTTGAAGAGGACTCAGAAGCCTACGGCTATCAATATCACACCGACAGACGGCAGTGCCTCTGTAGTTTGTAATCTCACTATTTCAAGAATAACATGTGGCTCACACTATTTATTTTTCCAAAGTACTCGTGCGAATCCGGCGAGGCTCACGTCGGAGACGAGCTTATATCGAACATAGATTTTACGGTGATCTGGGATCCCGAGACTGGTTTCTCGGTATATGGAAGCGATTCGGACCTACGTCATTCTGAGTCCGTCATGAAGACAAATAAGCAAATGCAGCGTGAAGATCTCCGACCGTTTACACAGCATTGCGATGATCTCCAAAAGAAACCGCTCCCCCAGCTACCATCTGGCATATCGTTAGACTGTACAGGATTATCATCACAATTCCCAGGTGAAACTGATTCGGAGAGTTTCTACGGGGCGTCAGAGGACAGCGGTCACCCAGATTGCGAGCCACATCTTGTATGTATTTTCAATTATTACATCTGGAGGCTACTGAATGACTTATGGCACGGTCTTACTGTTAGCCTTCTCGATTTTCTATGACTACCACCTCTTCCTTTATTCAATCAAACAACTGGACGACAACTTCTTCAGGGAAGAAACGAGCAATATCTCTTAAATTACGACAGCAACTTCAAACAAATAAATCCCTTACATCTTTTCCGATGTTTCAAATGTTAAAGTGCCACGACAAAGCAAAGCATCCTCCGGCTTCTATTCGACATTTCCCATCACATTTTCTTAAAGTTAAACGTGCAGGTGGGGATATATCTGACGAATCTTGGGTATTTGTGGAGGTATATCCCCGGGTTTCAGGTCATCTTACATAGGGCGCAGATAAAATCACTAGTGCTGTACTTGGTGTCTTCAGTATATTAGTTGGGATCGGAATATACTACAGCTTCACATAAGATATCTATATAGATAACCGATATGCTGGTTTACATTGCTTTGTATATATGTAAATACTAGCCAATAGCAAGCACCCTCGTTGAGTTCACGAAAAGAAAATATAATCGATGTCCCGCTGGGTTTTAAAAATAGAACGCCATAAGAAATAACCGATGCCTGTATATAGACACATCGGTAGTTTCTCTTGCCTGAGGTAGCATGCGTCCTAATTTATCTCTTGGACTACCTCGAACTTTCTTTTCGCTGTCCCCGGCGAGCGTCTACAGCTTTAATTGATCCATTGCGGCTCGTTGTGCTTCCACTGGCATTTTGATACGCCACCTACTTTTATGAGCGTCGGGTGGAAGAGAAGCGTAGAAGACCGGCCAGAAGTGAGTACGAATCTCAACTGATATATGGCTGTCGAGTATTGTCACCTGTATTAATACCGTGACCCGTATAGCCCCCAACAAAGTTGTTATCAGGAGTTGACACCGGAGCTTTTATGTTCATCTCAATCTCATCCTACCTGTACGCTGGCATGTTTATCCAACAAACTTAACCTAAATACCGTACTACTAAATTACATTGTCAAAATCGTCCAAGGAACATAGGATTTTACACCACATACCAATTATCATCATCTCCCGACATGTTGTACTTGAGCTCTGAGATGAAATCTCGGGACATTGACTAACAGCTAATGGAATCACGGCATATGATAAGGTATGGAGGAGAAGCATATGTATAGCGCACCCTGACTCCATTGGGTAGCTTCTACCATAGCCATTTGAAATTAAAAATACATACCATTCCCACGCTTGAACCGTAAAGTCTGCGCTTTTCTCGTCGATGTGGATATACTCAAATATAGACACTGAACCAGAGGGACATAATTACATTGCCGCTGAAATACTCACGCCTTTGCAGATACACATTCAGTAAAAGATCCAAAAGAAGACATTTAACTTACTTATTTCGCTAGAATTATGGTGCACATTCTGTGTGTTGCAGTCAAGCTTTGCTCAAAATGATCAGATGCAATCATCTAAAGAATGAATATGTTTCAGGCACCTGTCGCGCGCCTCCTACCAGATAACCCGGAGCGATCAATTTCCTACTCATGTTTATGGTAATCTTCCATTACATATGTCAGTGACACTCCAAAGTATCTATAGCTTTTAGTAAGGTTTTGTAACGGACTTGTCATTATGCCGATAATCCACGAACTCAGTAGTGAGAGTTTGGTAGTATTTGGAAAGCATCTTCTCATTGCCTCTCCGGTTATTTCGTGGTTGGCTATGTCTGAGATCTGAATGCTTTAGTATAAAAGAGATTGAGAAACAGTAATTTAAGACAAGGTCGCCTTGCCCTTTTAAAAGTCATCTTTCTGGTCATTTTTTTTCTACCTCGTTAAATTCTTGCAATGCCTTTCACCGATACCAGCCGCAACTTCAAGCTCGAAGGCACCACACTCGTTGCTGAGTGCAAGACCGCCGACGGGAAATCTTACAAACCCTCTTCGATTTCGTTAGACACTCTTATCGGCGTTGTTGACGGTAACCTTCGATGGGGCCACAAAAGTTTCAGTCAGACTTCACGACACATCCGCCTCGAAGGTTCTCAGCTCGCCGTTGAAGTGAAGGGTGCAGATGGGAAGTGGACGCCTCTCAAGATCGACCTTAATACCCACATCCACAACAACAAAGGCGTACTAGAGGCCGTTAATATCAACCGCTCGCTGACGCCCAAGCCTTTGGGTCACCGTGGATCGTAAGTTAGCAGTTATTTTTCTGGGCGTCCAATTCTGATCCTTCTTCACCTTATAGTTCTGTCGACCTGAAGTTGACCGATTCTCCAACTAAATCGGTGGCGAATGGCAGCAATGGTGCTCACAGAGCGCCCGCTCTCGTCAGTGCTGCTTCTGAGGCATCGATTGCGAGCAGCGCCGCATCAAGCATGTTCTCGTCTGCTTCGTCTATGTCCAGCAGTACAAGCATCGAATCCCACACGACAACCAAAAAATACACTGAGACTTCATCTTTCAGAAGGTATTACCAGTTATTGTTCACCAGCTGCAGCGCGGACTAACTATGACGCAGCCAAAGTATGGAGATGTCAATAAAGACTACCTGCACCAACCTTCAGCTTAACGGATCAATTCTATGGGCTGACTGCGTCCGCATCGATGGCTCCAGCCAACGCTCCTCCATTGATTTGGACCTTTACATCGGATTTGCCAATGGCGCGATTGTTTGGGGCGCAACTGGCTTCAGCAAGAGCAAATACGTTAGGAATATTCGCATCTATGGATTCAATCTTGTTGCAGAGTGTTTAGTTGAGGGCGGCGGATGGGTCGAAGTAGTCCTTGATCTCACCGAAAAGCTTAGGAACAGGAACGGAGTTTTCATCGCTATTGCCATGAACGCCGACCTCTCCCTCATGCTCAGCGAGGTTCCATGGATGAAGTTCAGGGTTATCGCAGAGCCCGACCTCTCTGTGTTCGCTCGCCATCCAATCATGACTCAGACGATGACGAGCATTGCTGAATCCACAGTCGAACACGTCACTAGGGAGATGAGTTCCATGATTACAGCAGCCATCCAAACTGCCGTTACTAGTGTTACGAGGTCTGCCATGCAACACATCGAAGAAAGAATGGAGATCATGGCGCAAGGGGTTGCAGGATACGGCAATGTGCATGGATCTGCCACGGCTTCTGGGGAGCTGCGCATGATGGCGGCCGGTGGAATCGAACTGAAAGGTGGCGCATACGCCGGTGGTGGGGTGCACGCCCATAATGGAGGTCAATGGTCTGGCGGCGGAGGCGCATATTTCAACGGCAGCGGCTCATACTCTGCTAGCGAAACACACCTCACAGGAAGCGCCATTCTCACTGGTTCCTCTGGGTCCTTCAGCAGCTCCAGTGAGGCTCACGAAGAGTACTTTGCCAGTAATGCCATAAAAGCTGGAGGCAAGGCTGTGACCCCAGGACGCCTTAACGAGATTGTGGATATAAGCTCTAGTTCATAATGTATTCATGTAAGATTCATGGTCCCGGACGTTTCCTTTCAGCTTCGACCTGGCTTCGATTTCGATATCCTACCTATGAAAACCAAAAGCATTATTAGACCCGTCTAAATCACTAGTACTGAACATTGTAGTATCTATCTTTCAATGGCATAAGTTTCTTTATGATTCTGAAGCGAATTGGTTGGTGGCATTACATGTTGTTGAGCATTTGATTGCATCAGTTTCCGAGTGTCACACAGTCACAATGTGAAAGATGCGACACATAACATCCGGCTCCGGGCTAATGTCGGTTCCGGTTTCCTGTGCTTAGTTCAATAATCAATCAACTATTCTTATTACTGACGGTTGGAAGTATTGATAATTGCTATGGAAGGTGTCACTCGAATACATTCTCAGTGCCACGTTAAGGTAATGGTTTAAAAAGACTGTGGTCTATACATTGCATCCCCTTACACTTCCTATTTACTGTATCATCTTCCTACGAGTCCTAGTTATGTTAACGTCTAAAATAACGGACAACCTTCCAACAAATATCGAACAATGCCTAAGTTTTTACTCTGGATTACGGGCTACGCTAATCAGACCATGGATTTTCGGCAATATAGCGGCTTGTGGGGTATACGGAGCGATTGTAATCGTTGCGGTAGATTATTTTCGTACTGTTAGAAACTACATTAAAGAGGGGAAACAGTACAGGATACAAAAAAGAATCACAACAATTTATGCTGCTGTGGCTCTTACTATAAGCACGCTTGGAATTGCTGCGGATACTTGGACTACGGGCATCTTACTCTTCGAACCGTTGACATGCTCTGGTGTTACCGTTTCTTCAATGCGACAGCCTGGAGGAGCATCAGCATGGATAGGAAGTGTTTGTTATATGGTAATAACTTGGTTTACTGATGCGGTACTGGTATGTGTCTACGTATACTGATCTATGAAAGCGCTGAATGTGTCTTCCAAGATATGGCGCTTTGCGGCAATATATAACGATCTAAAATATACAAAATGGGGAGTGTTGTCGGTTTCATTATTAATATACATTGCATCCATTGGTGAGTACATTTTACGTGTCGGATTCACTATGCCTAAATAAATATATAGGGTTGGGCATCTATGCGCTAATTGCTGTAGCTGGTACCGGTGGTGGCGATCTCGTGGATGAACAATTCGTCCTTATTGTCTTTGAATCGATTACTTTGCTTCAAAACACAATCCTCACCAGTTTCATCGTCGGAAGACTACTGGTGCACCGTTACAGGATTAAGAAAACCATGGGTCGAGATCACGGAAATGACTATATAGGCATAGTTTCAATGTTCATCGAGTCCCAAGCCACTCTCCTTATAGGACAAGTATCGCTATTGGCTATTTCTAGCACTTGGTATATAACAGCTATGTACCAAGTCGTAAGACAGCTTCAGGTAGGTACTTAAATAAATTATCCACTACGTTTTTTTACAAAATTGCTTTATAATTTCCCAGGTTTTAGCTTCAATTACTTTAATATATCGACTTACTCAAGGGAAAGCTTTGGATGCACGTACAATTGCCGCTCGGTTCACAAATAGCATCGGATTTAATCAGCCAGACTCACGCGCAAGCTCGGAACTTGCGGATGCGTCAGCATAATGCAATCATTTGGCAACAATAATGTACATCTGAACAACCACTGTGTGAAACGTCAGATTACTAACGGTCGAAATGTGATTAAAATGTGCGGATTTTAAGGAGATTGTGATGAGATTGTGTTAGTATTATAGAAAATTAGGATTTGTTTGAAATATATAAATTACAGCGACATTATAATGGCTTTGCAGTATTCTGGGACTTGTTAATAAATCTGTTGTATAGGTAAATTGATGTGCACACGCCAAGCTCCGCGCTGCTTGAACCAGAACCACCATCACCTCCAGGAACTCAAACGGTACAACTTTTCTCCCCTCTTCTCTCAATCAACAGCGACTACTGACAAAGCTTATAGGTATTCATTTGTGCTCAAAATGGTTCGCTTAGTCGCTCAGCAGATGTGTCGGGTACGCGCACAGCCGAGACCTCGGCATCAAGCTTCGAAAGTCAAGACATTACAATAAGCACACGCGCCGGTCATGTCAATGGCTTGGAGGACTTCGGAGTGTTCAGGGGAGGGGGTATATACTACTATTTCAGAGGATATGCGAAGCGGGGGTGAATATAATGTAAGTTTTATATGTTCCTTACCACTTGCACTTACAATGCCATTATCTTTCTAAGCCAGCGCCCTCTCGATTGCATTAAATAGAATAATGACACTCCTTGGTATGTATATTCGTAGGACTTTCCAGTCACAGCATTACAGAACTAATAAATAGTTTGTTTAGGTGAATAACTTAAAGGAACTTCTACTCGTGCCAGATATATAGGTGCGCTCTCCAGACGCTGAGTTCTTTCCTACTGACTAACTCAAGGCTTATGTATCTACTATTACACTAGACTCTGCAAGAACCGGTTAACGAATTGGAGACGTTTGGAAATTGTTCGGAAACCTATCAGTTGCCTAAGCTAGCGGTGCTACTTGCATATTTAACATGTAATCCACGTTTATTTAATCAAATTTTAACTTACAAGCTTCAAGTAAATATGAAAAGCCCGACAGCTGATGAAGTTCAAATTCAGGCAGGTCTGGACTCATAATACTAATAGATCTGTACGTGCAACATGTCCACGTGTATTCTTGGCACTTGGCACTTGAAGCTGAGAAGACTTCCTGGCTATTCCTGGTCTGTCACGTCTTGGCTTCTTCCAGTGATCCACGAACTCACTCACCATCAACCCAACATCAATCGTCAATGCGTCTTGCAACCCCGCGAACATACATCATGAACTCAGATATTCAAAGCACGCCTGAAAAGGAGGAAGGGGGAACAGCTCCGAGACTATCACCTGTATGTAACTCTTCCTTCCCCTTTCTTAAGTGTTAAAATTGTCCTGCTGAGAAACAACCGGGTTGGTTTTAGGTGAAAAACGAATTGATACAAGTCCTCCCCTGAAACGCGGCAAACTCTCACACTCAATGACGAAGGGAACAGACCAGGTCACGCTCAACACAGTCAACAACATCCTTTTGGATATATGGTTCAAAGTAAAATTTATTGTTTGTACCTTTATATATCAGTATAACTTTTTATTAGATATTTTCCAGACTTTCACCGGAGGGCCTTATAAACATAAGTAGGACCAATAAAGGACTTCGTGCCATGATAATGACCAAGAAGGCAGTCCCGGTATGGAAAGCCGCTCGAGAACAATCTCCGGATATTCCAACTTGCCCGGAGGATTTTTCGGAGCCGAAATGGGTGGCATTGCTGTTCGATGGAACAAACTGCCAGGTTAGTGGGGCTTCATGGTTACTCGACAATTTGAACTTTTTTTAATGTCCATTAGATTTGTAACATCGAAGAAGTTGCGGCGGATTACAGGATTCGACGAAGAGTTTGCACTTAGTGCAAAAAGGAGAAGTAAGCTCATTCCTATGAGTAATCCTATAATAGCTGTTAACAGGTTCGTTAGTCTCACTGGTCCCAATGGCATTAAGTCAATATTTTCAGATCGCGATGAACCTATCCTCCAGCTAATTATCTGTGCGTTTCGTAAGTCTGGGCAGCTTCCTGGAACTTGATCAGCAGACTTATAATCATTATTTTGTGCCGATTCCTAGTGGACTGCTTATCACAACAAGTTCTACTGGAAGGAAGATGTCGTTGAGATGATCAGGCAAGTCACAGGATATATGAAAGCCATTGAGAATCACACTCTCAGTACAACGCAGCTTTTTGGAGACTTTAAGGTGGCCAGGCATAAATTCGTGAAATCATCTTGGGAGGTATTCATACTTTTTAGTACGATCGGCTGGAATGAATTGTGCTTACTCTACTTTTATCTAGCGTGCGGAATATTGCTTTGAGTGGGATGCATACGAAAACCTGGATGATGCAGAACGAAGGATAGAACAGCAAGTTGCTCGCTATTATTACTTTCAGTCTATGTTTCATTAAGTGATCCATTTGTGCAGAATATCTGATCGCTTGCTGAAAATGGGATATAAGGAAGCCGATATTGATATTATTCGCTACCACACTCCCGCGGCCGGAAACGCTGAAGAGATTATTACGGACGAGGGTAAGTACTTTCCGAGTTGCATTTACTATCGATTCAGTAACGTTACATCTTCCGCTTGTCGCGCTAGTGTGGGCACAACTCAGTAAAGTGCTTAAACAGCAGATTCAACAAGCACACCTCATTTCGGAACGAAAACATCTCATTCGCTGCAGGAAGAATTTGGTGGATGAGATTTATGACACTTACAAGAAAGCTCACGTTTTCCCACAACAATGGGCAACACTACCTCAATACCTATATGAATTCGATCCGTTTTCTGACTTGATCAACGCTCCAAATGACGTCGAGGTTACTTCCGTAACCTTCTCCGATGTCCCGTTGGCATTTCCTGGGTGGCTGGAAGAGTACGAGGAGAAGAGGGAAGTAGACCTTTTCACAAAGATGAAAGAAGGGATCGCTTCAAGCCCTGATATTTCCTATGTTATATCATCAGGCGACGATGGGAATCTTAAGAAGGACCTGAATATGCCAATTGCTGTATTCGAATGCGCGCAAAAGGACGAATGTCGAGCTGTCTTTCCCCCCTGGCTAGGTTGGACCAAGGATCCTATCTTCGGTTGGAAGGAGGCGAGTACTCACCAGTGCGAGCGATCTTATTATTATGGTCCCGTTGCTACTAAAATCACATTTTCCAAATCGGGATCACTGGTTGTATCACATATCGTCCAATTACTCGACATCCAAACTACAATTGCCGAGGATCTCGATAGAAGCGATATTCGTTTGGTGTGTCGTGCGTGTCCAGTAAAAAAGCAACCCGGCCACAGGATCGACGGAAACCCTAAAGGAAAGCTAGTTTTAGGCAAATCAGTTTTTACTTGGAGGGCGGCAGTAAGTGTGATATTAAAGGATATGTTGAACCTACTCACTTATATTAATGAACCTAGGTTTCACATATGATGGAAGGTGGCCACCAACCCAAGTCAGTTGACGGTGTTGGGGCCAGATGAAAAGAAGATCGCATTACCTACTGAATCTGATGCTTCTGCGGATGCTCCAATTTGGTCATGTAACCGCTGCCCTTCTCAATATCTCCAGCGTGTAACTCGTGCTGAAGTCGATAAACATCTTCGAGATGTGTAAGTCCTGTTTGCATGTCACAGAAATCGATTTTCTACATAGTATACTAACACATGCACCCAGTCACGACATCAGGAAACAAAAATCACCCGAGGATTTTATTATGAGTAAAACTCGCTGCTCTGACTTGAAGCCTTTTTATACCTTGGGAATGGTCGTAGTGGAAAATCAGTCACTTCCACGGCTTTTAATATAAAGTGTTCGGAATGTAATAGTATGCAGTTATTTAACTCGATGGATATTATTTCGCACATCAAATCGAAGTAATTTTTCCTTCATATTTAATCCTAGAATTTTGAATTGACGAGTTTCTCCAGGCACAACATTCAGGCGCCCCAGATGGGA
>JASFCY010000030.1:0-28981 GCA_036940585.1 Cyathus olla
TTTATATAAATTATATTTAACATATTTACACATCTGGTTGATATAAACTACATTTCCTTCCGATATTCACATCTGGTTGATATAAACCACATACTTTATCTCACATGAGTGACTGACGATGGCGGGTGGGAACCATAACTCCCACGATGATACTTCGTACCCCTAAAAGCACGACCGTCCGTACCCCCCTATTGGCACACGATATGTGCTACTCTAGAACCGTATTCGGGTCACGGCCTATCTGGGCTGCAGGACGCGTGAATATTTTCGTGGGAATATCATCCGAAGGTATTTGAATGTATTATATGCTATTACTGATTAAACGTGAATAGCATATTTACCACTTCAACTCGCGTGTAATCAGCGCCGCGTATATTACGATTACGTTGCCTCGCGGGGAAGGGTGGAAGTAGAAGGCAGTCGTAGTGGTGAAGCGGGAAGGGGGAGAGCTCTGATGTGGTGTTCCCCAGTGCGATTAGTAATAAAGCTCAAGGGTTGTTCGGTTTGTTTTTGCGAGGGAAAGTGTGTTCCCCTCCCCTCTCCTCCCTCTGTTCTTCAAACATACTAATACGAAAACCGTCCTCCCCGCTTCCAAAATAAACACCGTAGCAATGCCCTCTTGACTTCCTACCACACGCTGAAACCCTGTTTGACTCCCACGCCTACCTCTCCACGCGAGGAAAGAACATTGGCCTCGTCATACACATTTCTTTACGCGGGAGAAGGTCCTCGGCCCCGTCAAGTAGTGCGCCATGGGCATGGTGCGCTTGTCGAAGCATTAAAAAGCTCACTGGGCTGGATGTTGCAAAGCAGAATACGCGCTGGCGTGTTCCTAAGACAAAGATGCGAGTCGACAAGACGTCCGTCTGCCTGGGTTGTCCTAAGGTTGTGAATCAATTAGTAAGGGAATTAAGAATGAGAGAACGAAATATAGAGGAGAACGAGGCAGAGAGTCTTAGTATTAGAGCGTTAGAGGGGAAGAAGTAAGCTGTGCATCAGGTGTGTATAAGGTGTCCCCCACTGGAACTAGATACAAAGGTTTTTATACGAAAAATGAAACGAAGCGAATACCTAAAAGAAGAAAAGTACCGTGAAGCGGAGATTAAGGGGGATATAAGCACGTGTCAGAAGGAGCAAGTTGAGATCGTAAGTATGTGTATTTTGAATTTGTAGCGCAGGCAGATTGCCTGCTCTACAATGTCACACTTGATCGAAGTGTTTTTGTGAGTGACGTCAGTGGGTATCTTGAGAAAATCGACAGGTAGTATTGAGTATGGTACGTCTCCCTTCTTTTTTTTCTTTCATTTTGTTGAGAAGAGTCTTATATCAAAAACGGTACTCTGCACTTGCATTTCACGTCTCCTACTACGGTGTCCTTTACGCATTCCCTCCTGGGTTCGCAACGATGTATGTGGATAGGGTGTTGAGGAGTACGTACAGGTTCATGCAGGAGGAGGTTTTGCGGAAGGTATGTTTTATTTCGTTCGTCTCTTTTCTCTTTCCGTTCGCCTTTTCTTTCGCTTTACTTGGAACTCCGTCCCACAGGTCGTCAAGAACAAAACCCAGCATAACAAGTTCGAAGATTGACATAGGTGTAGTAAACGGCCAACTTGGGACGAATAGTCGAGGATGGGTGTTCTCAAATCTGCTCCCCTTCACATGTCGTCAAGAGGACGGTCGCCGACGTTGTAAAGAGTACCTCGCTGTGTTATGATTTTCTAACCTTCCCCCAGTTGGTTTTCAGATTCGTTCATATTTCGGAATAAACAGCACAGCTGCCACGATAACTGAAATAAATGTAAATACAAAGGTCCGGACAAGAAAAATAAAAAACATAGTGTAAAACATAGTTGAGAATAGAACTGTTCGTTTGGTAAAAGCTTTGTGATTGTGAGTTAATGAAAAGGGATCTCATAAACCTGCACAGATAGATATCAATCGACTCGTCCTCAATGTACATCTTCATCGATTTTACCTCCTGCAGCATCCCTGCCAGAATCGGCCGAGGACAAGGGCGAACCTCCTGGATCCAGATCTATGCACCGTTCTTCGTCTCTTGATACTGTCTGTTGGGCAATGTTTGATATAGATGGAGGCGTCTCTTCGGGTTGTAGTAATTGTTTCAATCCTGACTCGACTTTATGAAGAGGATCGTTGGGAAGATTGTTACATGTCCCACATTCTAAATCTTTCTTATCGATTAAGATGCTAGGCTTTCTTCCAGGTACTAAGATCGTAGCTGCTCTCGAAGTTTGCGTTGAAGCACGGGCCAATCCTTGGCCGGCTTCTTTTCCTATATGCGCAGCATTTCCAATGACGTCCTGCCTTGGTGACAACGTCCCTTCACCGATTTCTTCCGAACCTTTTTTCTCTGGTGGTGGCGGGAGTGTATCGATGGTGGCGTGCGTCTGAGAATTATTACCAAATTCTGCGAGGCAGAGTTCCCAGTATTCCTTGAACATGTATCCCTTGAACATGAGGTTTTCCATAAGCGCATTTTTTTGGGACGGCGTCATTTGGTCCAGAACGTGTTCGAGTCCCGTAACGAGCTGAGAATACCCTTTCAAAAATGCAGGTGAATCTTTAAATAGTAGTAAGGACGTTTTCTTGTCAATACCGCTACAAGTGTACAGCACCAGGACATACTCCAAGGCTTGTACAACTTTGGTGGTCCTATCGTGTGGTAAATCCACCTTAACCCATTCCAAAAGTTTGATATTGAAACGCTCCAGTTCCTCGTCCATAACTGAAGTCTTCAATCTTTTAGACGCAAGTAAGAGACGTTTAATCCACGCCATTAATCTGAAAACGGATGCCCAGCCTAGGGTCTTCTTATCTGTAAATATTGAGAAGAGGATGACCAAAAGCTGTAGTATATGGTCTATAATAAAAATAATCATGTAAGTAACATATGCAACTTCATATGAATCCGTACACATACCTTCAGTAACACTGGTAAAGTCAATAATGGTGCAGGTGTCCTCGAAGTTCTTTATGGCATCCTGTATCCATTCCTCCACTTCATCTTCATCTGATTCATTTGCACCATGATAGATTCTGATAAAAACGTCGATATAGAAGGGAGACAGAGCGGGTGCGAGATCGCGATTATTTTCCAGGACTCGATGTACTTTTTGCAACAACCCAATATCCCTCGGGATAACACTTTGATTCCCATCTTTGAAGAGATTCCAAATGACCGCATCATCAGAACGAAGAATTGACCATACACAGCTAGAAACTGCCTTTACAGAATTTTGAGACGGAACATATGTCCTTCCAAGCCAGGTAAGTGCACGATACTGATCCTGGTATGGGTATTTTTCTTCTATCTGTGTTTTTCTCCAATACATATCATATCCTGCCCAGTCCGAGTTTTCAAAGATATTATGCAAGTCGAACCACCTCCAAGCGCAAGATGTGATATCACTTGTCCAGGATAGGCGATCATACCAATCGATAAAGGAGAAGACAGCCCAGGATACCCATTTTCCGAAAAATCGAAATGCCAGGGACTGGGGAGATTTATAGGGGCACTGCGTTGTCTCCGGATCGTGTTGGTGAATAAATAGGAACTGCAGCACCGGGAGTATGCTGGTTAAAGCTACGATTGCGAGGACCACTCCAATTAAGATGGTAACAGGGATAGCAACTTTGGAATTTAGATGCCAAAGAAAATCAATTAAACCAGCAAAGAAAAGGATAACAGCCCATTGGACTATTACAGGTAGTGAGGATAAGATCGTTGGCACATGCCACTTTCTGAAACCTTCCGACTTTAAAAACCGATCTGTCATTGCTTCTTCATGTGACATATTTGTGTCTTGTTTCCTGTATTCACGTAACCATTGAATTCCAAGCATCCCAATGAGGACACTGCTCAAACTGAGAGTTAAACTCAAAAACCAGAATACATTTATCCGTACGGCTGAAGACGATGGTGGGGTATCAAGGGTTGGTAGTGGTGGAATATTTCCTGGTAGACTGCCATCCGTTCTGAGCGTTTCCAACTGGGAAGATATCCGAGTCAGCAGGACCACTGTGGCATCTTCCAGGTCGGGCTGCAGAGATTTATATGACTCTACTACGAAAGCCGTCACGGTTGCGGAAAATAGGCCCGCCTATATTAAGTATTATAAAAATTGCCTCTCGAAAGTTAGTATCCTGGAACTTACGAAAATCCACAAGTTCTGAATATCTTTCTCCCAAGCATCACATTTTCCCGAATCATACTGTTCAACAAGATCCTTTAACGTTTCCCAAGAAGAGTCCTCGTCGACTTTAGAACTTGGAAACTCAAAAATATGCCGATTCTTATACGACCAAGGCGTTATCTTATGAACATACAGAATCAGAGTCTATTCTGATGAATTGCATGGACACGCGCACGCGTTCAGAATATTGCTTCTTATTCATTCCATCGCCAGCCGAAGTTTCGTCAGTTACCTTTTTAATTAATAATTATGAGACGCTAAACACAACGGCAAAAACATACAGATATTCCTTCAGTTCTGCTTCAGCAGTTCTTGGCTCCGCTGAGATAGAGGTTCCAGTGTTGTCGGCCATAATAATGAGATCGGGAAAGAGCTAAAAACGGTGAGCAAGTAAATCTCATGTCAACTGACGGTATATATAGGCAACAGTGTATATCGCTGATGTCCATGTTGTGTTCATGTCTCGTTCTTATGTCGTTGTTCCATAGTTGTACTCTGAGAACTGCAGATGTAGATGTAGAGTTTTACAGCTATTTGCAAATCGATGTAGTGGTCAAGGCGAACACACACATAGCTGAACGTGTCTCCGAGCTCCACTTCGTGTGCATCCCGCTCCACGAGTGTTGTTCCAGCATGGTGTTGTATACTTATTCGGGAATAATCTCTGCTATGCGCCATTTCCCTGGACCGGGACACCAATGCCGAGTAACTCAGCTGTACGTCTGTTCGCCTTGACCGCTACATCGATTTGCAAATAGCTGTAAATTGACAAGGAAGTGTGTGATGAAGCACAAGACACGAGGCCTCGGCGAACTACCTGCTCTATTTTAGAATGATGGAATCGGAGGCAGGGTAAGTTATGGGAGCATCACTGAATTTTTGAGTATGGGGCAATTTCTGCACAAAAAATCGTCGCATTTACAGGCATACATCGCACATGTCGCGTTCACATTTTCCTCTCAGTATCACGCAATTTCTTCTTTTAAGACGTAATTACAGGTATTTAAACATTAAAATCATACTGGAACCATGCTCAATGGTTGATATTTGTCAAATATTCAGCTAAGTTATTATGGAAAGCAAGACAACCACGCTCAATTCCATCATCAATTTTCAATTTCCGACTTTCGGCTGCTCGGCCTGTCAATCTACAAGCTTAACCAATTTTAGTATATTCTGTTAGGAATACATAGTAAGAGCATCGCCATGCAGATTCGTTTTTCTAGTTTTTACTACACGATAAGATATCACATTTGAATGCCGATGCTCTCTATGATACGACTGACCTAGTCAAAGTGGGTTACTAATGCATTTAGATTAGAGTATTTGAAGGTATGGCTCATTTTACATGATTTGTGAGGGATGCGACTCTGCGAGCTGGAGAACGTCAAGGGCAAGTGAACGGTATACACGCTGGTCACTTTTAATTTTCTACCTATCGGGATGTAAAGGATCAAGGAGCAATGTTAAGTAAAAGTTAAGTAAAAGGATGTAACGGTACATGGACGCGTTAGACAAGCGGCTTTATGAGCGCGTCACCAGTGACCAAGTCACGTTGTTCTCTAATCTTATCATGTGTCGGTTCAAGCACACGACGCACGGGCCACCCGCCGCCGTCCACGCATACGGCGCTGGTGGCACAGTCATTGTCAACGGCTAAGGCTGGTCACGATCTCGGTCACTTGTTTCTGTAGCCTACTGTCTGAGATTCATGATGAGACTGTACCCACTGTCCAATCAATACGTCCTCCTTCTCCTCCCCACCCCTCCTCCCCATCACGCAAGATGGTCCACCCCAGCACCTCCAACCACGACCTTTCCACAATGGATAACCTCTTCCAAATTCTCACCACCTACAACAACCTCCACGCCCTCGCCCACACCCTCCGCGGCATGCACAAAGACACCCAGGACCACATCTTGGCCAGCCCGCTCGGCGGTGGCCAGGACCCGCTTGATATTCTCGATGTGAGAGGGAACACGTTGGGGGTTTTGTATATATTGTGAGTGTGCTTGAAAAGGAGGGAGGGAAGGGAGCTGATGTGGGGTGTGTGTCTTCGTATGAGTTCAGGACTTACGCTTAACGGTGCGCCGATGCCACCGTGGGGCGTTGTTGAAGATTTCTGTGCGCATTTAAACCCGGAGCAGGCGAGGGCTACGCCTGATCGTGGTATGTCCCTTTCCTTCCTTTTCGTAAAACGTGTGTTCACGCGCATGTAGTTTTGCAATTAGGAAAAGGCATTCAAAAAGCAGTATACGACTCCAATTCCGTACGTTCCCCCATCCTCTCTCCCACTAAAGTACTAACACCCCACAGCCTCAAACCGCCATTCCCCTCCTGCACGCGCTCGTAACACGCTTCCCCCTCCCCCACAATCCTCACCCCCATCCACCCGATCCTCCTCCACATAGCCCTCTCAACACAGCACATCGCCCCCGTCCTCCCCCTCCTCTCGCCCAACCCCATCTCGAAGCTCTCGCCGTACAATGACCTCACGCCCACGGGCGTGCTTAGGTACTTCTATGCCGCGGGGGTGATCCTCGGCACAGTGGGACGGTGGGAGGAGGCGGAGGATATGATGGAGTATGTCCTTGTGCACCCCGTATACCCCGGTGCGATCCAGTTTGAGGCGATGAAGAAACATAGACTGTTTGGGCTCATTTGTCGTGGGAAGGTATGTCCCCCCCCTCCTCCCCCCCTCTTTTTTCTTACGATCCCCGTTCATTGTAGCCCGCCCCATTGCCAAAACCAACACATACCCTCCTCCTCCGCCTCTTCAAAGCAACGCCGTACAACGCCCTCTTATCCTCGTACCCCTCACCTACACAGACACAGACCCTCCTCGAGACACACACCCACCTCTTCACGCAGGAGAAGAATCTCGGGCTCGTCAAACGCGCAGTGGGCATGGCGCGTGTGTGGCGCACTAAAAATCTCATCGGGACATACGTTACGCTCAGTTTGGAGGATATCGCGAAGGAGGTCGGCGGGGACGCGGAGGATGTGGGGGGTGTGGTATTGGGGATGATTGAGAATGGGACGTTGCATGCGCACTTTGCGACCCCGACTACGTTGTACTTTACGGATCACCCGCCGGGGTTTACGATGAAAGATGTGGATAGGATGTTGAGGGATATGCAGGCCCAGGCGGAGGGGGTGGGGGGGGGGTGAATGGGGAGATGGGGAGGAGGAGGGTGTTTTTCGGAAAGGTGCGTTTTTTCTTTGATTCCTTTCTTTCTTTCTCGTTTCATTTCTTTAATCGTCTTTCATTTTTTGCTTTCATTTTTTTTTTTTCCCGTTACTTTTCGCTTTGTTTTCTGTGCCTCAGTCACTTCGTACCCACAGGACGTCAAGCAACATGTAATCCCCCAAAAAACCTGATGGCCTGATATGGCCTGACACGGCCATATCTGGGTATATATATACATTCAATTTTTTCGATAAGGGAGTGTAGTATTGTTTATGCGTCGTTTTTTTGACGCACCAGTGCGTTGGGCAGCGATGCAGCGTGTTGCATTTGCAATATTTCCTGTCGGAAAGTTGTTCATCAAAAACAACCCCATTTTATAGAATACTACCACTTTCTAACAGCCCTTTAGGAATTATTAATCAAGCTTCAAGTCAAATTCCTAACCTTCGTCCTGGGCTCGTCTCCTTTAGAGCTTTACGCTTTATTCTTAAGGGTCTTTCTAGTGCCATAAATTGTATTTAGGACGAGTGAAAGATAAGTAATACATAAGTGATAAGCATAAGGGAGCCGAGAAACTAGTAACTCTTCATTCATCTAGTAATATAAATCGTTAAATTGGATGCAACAAATATAATTTAATGATCATACCTATTTCTTCGGAGCATGACGCTGGCAGAACGTTAAGTTTGATAAGACATTTTTAATTTAATAACCATACCTCGTTTGTTTGCAAGTCCTTTATATGAGGGAACACCTTCGGATTTACACCCACTCCCGCGAAATTGTTTCCGCTGCCTGTTGCCAAATTTTGAATGGCTTTATATTCTTTTCCGTTCGCGTTCAGCGTCTCAAGGGTATTTTTAGTAGCTTTGTTAAACGCCTCTACATTACCGTTAAACAAGGCGTAACCGGCAAGGTCAATCCCTGAGATATTACAGGGTTCCCCACCGGGATTCACATTGGGACCATGATGTTGTTTTGGGGCGGGTGGAGTGACGACTGGGGCATCTCATCGATAAATATGGCAGTAAGTCTCAACAATCCTCGGTGGCATCAGCGACAAACCCTACCTTGCTTTTTTTTATTCTTGTTGATGCTTGCCGTGCTGGAAACCAGGTCAGCATCCAGCTCTTTGATGGTGATAAGCCCTTTTTTGAACGACTTGATCAGTTCGGCACGGTCGTCGTTCGCGTCCTTTTGCTTGTCGACTGAGGCTAAAATATTTTCAACCCCGATGTTCTGAATGGCTTCGAATTTGGCTCTGCGATCATCGTCATCTATAGTAGTAAGTATGTAGGATTAAATATTAGGGCCTGAGCACCATTGGCCGTAACGATTCTTACCTTTCCCAACCGTCGCGACCGCACCGGGCGTGATGGTCTGTTTGTTATCCCCTTTAATGAACTGCAGCAGTTCTGCTCGCTCTTTGGCAGTGATAGTGTCGTCTTTATACAACTTCATAATTATCGAGCGTGCATGGTCGTAATTGTCTTTTTGTTCGGAACCCATGATGAGGGGAGTTGGTAAGATGGAGAAGTTGCTCAGAGTAAGTCTGTACCGATATGTGCTTCAACGTGTTTGCTCATTTATGTGATTTCGAGGCTTCTATATATGGTTCCCTCGTAGCGGACTTAGTTGGACGCCGAGTCAACATTTTGCCTATCGCCATAATCTTGCGACCTGTCTGAGCACACAGCCTGTCATTTCAATATTTCAGAGCACCAAACACAGAAGATATAAATAGCGTCTTCAACAATATCTTCCCTGTGGCAGTGGTAGTCTATCCAATTGAGGAACAAGGTAGGAATATTTCCTACAAACATCTTGCAAGACTCTCACAGCATGTTCTCCTGTGCGCTACTTGACTTAATTGCGTTGTAGTCGGAGACCCTCTTAGAAGACAGACTTATCTTCTATGAGCGCCTCCCACAAGAAATGACGTAGTTTATTGGGTCCAATCTTACTTATGTCATTATGCATTATGCATTGTATCTCGATGAGCGCTGTTACATATAACAGGCTTATGGTCAACTTGTCATCCATCCTCATTTCACATCTGTATATGAGGTTGAGTGAATCTAAATACAGCCACAGGTCAACCTCCCACTAATAAATATGGGACATTTACTAATGGTTGGCTAAGTACAGTAAGCACTAAACACAGCTTACTAGAAGATAAGATGTCTTCTATTCGTCTATACTGGGATTGATGATTGTGACATGACTAAAATAAATAATCCCGTGGGGGTTAAGAACGGGGATCACCAATCCCTATGTGACGCGGAGCGTGACGTCACACAGTGTGACGAAAAGCGTCCCAAATCTTGACCGAGGTAAATTCTAGTCCAGTAAGCTCAAATATTGGTAGTTTTTCTTAGTTCTTTTTGTATTAGAGCATTGTAATACTTCTTCTGAGTATGTTACACTGCTTTTATACATTTTAAATGAGTCATAAATAGATAAAATACATGTTTCCTCATACTGATCTACCAAAATACTATTTCCATCATTATCTACTTACCCTTGTGATATATCTGGTGCCTTTTGTTATACTTTTTGAATTAAAACATTTTTTATATCATAAGTAGGGGATCACATAAAAGAAATGCATATTTATTATTTACTCCTACTTCTTATCATCTGCACCAAACCTGAATACTCTCAGTTACTATTCAGCCACTATTCTCATCATCTTCCCACCCATACATCTCTTTTAAATAATATGTGTTATATACAGTAAAGTAATCTCTTTAATGCTATGTAAATATGTTTTTTAATAACACCATGTATGCTTTTTGAAATATCAAATTAACCAGACTCCCTGCCAAAATAGGCATCAAATGCATATTCTTACTTAAAATTCTCAGATTTTCATCCTTTTAACTTGCCCCCTTAACAAAGTTATGTTTTTTTGTAGGGGGGACGAGATGGTTGACTCTGGTTTTTGAAAGAGATTTCTTGACCATGAGATCTGCTATATTTATGGCAGTAAATCTGATATTTCTCTACTTTAAAGTCTGAAAAAAAAAAAATCCGGCTCAACCATGTTTTTCTCCGATGTAAATAGTGTATTTTTTGTTACCAGCACGAGTTGTGAAACATCGATGTTGAGGTGTGGTGAAGGATTGAACGTTCGCTCTGCCAAATAGCGTGGGAACTTAGTATACAGCCACCTGGTTCACTTGTAATGCGGCACACACAAGGCCTCCAGGTGTCTATTTAAATGCTATTTCATTGATTGCACACTCTAGAAGCAACCAAAAACCCCTGAGTCAATTCTAAACCCATCAATATATCATCAGGAGTGATTTTTTGAATAAAAAAGCACCAAAACAGCAATATCTCAGCAAGTATTTACATTATATTACTGAATCTGATACTAATAACATAATAACATACATTGCAGAGCATACTTAATGGCTAAAGCAACAAAGCAAACACTTGCAAGATTTGAGAGGCTAAATAATGCTAAGGCCTACAAATTATCAGAGCCCAGTAATAATCTGGAGCTTAAGCAAGCTGAAGCAAAGCTAGAGTTAGCTGACATCAAGAAATTGTTGGCTTCTACTTAAGAGCAAAATACCATTCTGGTATTACAACTAAGTAAAAAATTGAAGGAATGCTCTAAACACAAAGATAAAATTGCAGAACTAAAGGGATATATCAAATATAATAAGAAAAAGTATTCAGACTTGCACAAAAACCTACAAGTTGAAAAGCATGCTTGTCAGAGACTTACAAAAACAAGAGATATGTTGAATAAGACAATAAAAAACTCAAAGATTAATGAAGTAACTCTAAACTCTCAAATAAAAACTCTTAATATGAAGATTTCAAATACCATGGACTCTATGATTGTTGGAAAATGATAAAAAGAAACTAGAGCAAGAATTATCTAAATCTCTTGATACCTTTGAAGAAAATTTAAACATAGTTAAACAGACCTAGAGACTGCAAAAACTAAAGCTGCAGACTTATTAATGAAGTTAAAACAGAAAGATCAAGAAATTAAATTGCTTCTAGAGCTGTGCAATTGATGAAATAGCATTTAAATAGACACCTGGAGGCCATGTGTGTGCCGCATTACAAGTGCACCAGGTGGCTGTATACTAAGTTCCCACGCTATTTGGCAGAGCGAACGTTCAATCCTTCACCACACCTCAGCATCGATGTTTTACAACTCGTGCTGGTAGCAAAAAATACACTATTTACATTGGAGAAAAAAATGGTTGAGCCGGAATTTTTGTTTTCGGACTTTAAAGTAGAGAAATATCGAATTTACTGCCACAAATATAATAGATCTCATAGTCAAGAATTTTTTTTCAAAAATCGGCATCAACCATTTTGTTCTCCTTACAAAATAACATAAGTTTTGTTAAAACAGCGAGTTAAAAGGATAAAAATCTGAGATGTTTAAGTAAAAATATGCATTTGATGCCTATTTTGGCAGGGAGCTTGGTTAATTTGATATTTCAAAAAACATACATGGTGTTATTAAAAAACATATTTGCATGTCATTAAAGAGGCTACTTTGCTGTATATAACACATGTTATTTGAAAGTGATTGATGAGGTGTAGCAAAGGTTATCATGCTCAGTCAAGGATTTATGATGTGTGACATATTGAATTGGTGATCTCCATTAAGAAGAATACTGGGGAAGATTTCTACCAAGGTTTGGTTCTGTTTACCCATGTCCAACCTAAGTATGGAAGATCTTTCAGTACATTTGCAAACAAGTGTGCAAGGTTTAGTAGCCTTATGACCTACTGACATGTCACCTCAGACAGGCAAAAATTGGATCTGTGATCAGATGGTACAAATGTATCTTGATAGCAATTAGAATATAGAACACAATAGATTTCAAATTCCAATTGTGTGTGAGATTTAAAATAGGGATTAATATTTGATCCAGGAACCTATTGTAAAAGCAATGCTTGACCCAATGTTAATATATCTTGTGAGCCAATCTTGAATTGACCAATCAGATAATTTTCTGAAGGATATGTTCATGTAGCAAATTTTGAATTTTAATTACTAATCTGAACTGCAACCCAGTTTGGGGATATATTGGGAGGATAGTTATAGATCTGTCCTGAGAACACATCTTATTTGAAATTCTAAAAATTAAGTAAATATGTTTGTACCATTGGTTCCTGGATCTGATTCTGCCTTGTCTGAGGTGTATGCCAGTACACAGCTTTAGGCTGGAAAAGAAGTCACAGCAACTTGCATTGTATATACTCAGATTGTATTGCTATTAGTGAGTGGTGGTTCAGAGAGTGAGGAAGCCTTTGTTTCCTTTAAACTGATCTCATATTCACAACACATTTGTAAACTTCATAGTAACACCTGCTACAGGTTGCTAGCAACATACAGCAAGGATCTGGTATCAATGATTCATTTTAGTGGAACTGAAAACATCAAGGGGGTTCACAGATTTTAAAAAAATACATGGGGTTGTTCTATTTTTTTAAGGAAAAAATCCTTTAACCCACCCACACTGGTGGAAATATATTTCCACATTGGAAAATTACATAATATGATATAGTGTTGTAACAGTTCAGCTAAAAACTTGTTAGCTGCCTTAGCTGAACTAAATTTTAGCTAGCCATAGCCAGTGATTCAGCTAATGGCTTTGGCAGCTAAAAGTATAGCTAAGTGGTTAGCCTCAATACATCTTTATTAGGTAATTGTAAGAAATCTGGCAGTATTTTCTGGCCATATTGGTCAGTTTCAATTTACAAATAGTTGCTGCTGAGGGATGTCATATTCTGGTTAAAAATTAGAGCATTCATTCTGTTTTGCTTTATATGTGTTGTCTACATTATATATGTGCTCTTTTAATAAGTAGAGTATTCTAATACACATTCTAAACATATCATTTGCACATTACTTATACTGTTAACTCTGGGTTGGCATGTAATTATCACAATTACAAATATTGGAAAATCTAATAAAATATGTTGAATTGCTTTTAATTTCATTTTAATTAGTCTCTAACCAAATAAAGGAACTTAACCATGGCTTAGCTGCCACTAGCTGAGCAGAGCCAAGCCAAACCAAGCTGTTTTATATCACTAATATGATATTATCATTAAGCTGAGACCTGTGCAAACCTGTGCTCAATCTGTGCTCAATCCCTCAAACCATGCTTTTTCATTGTGGTTTCCTTACTGTTTCCTAATGCCCATTTACACACATTACTCTTACCCCTCTACACTTGTCCCTTACCTACTTTCTGCACTTTATATCACAAGCTAGCCCTACAAACTGGGATCATCTTCTTGCAAGTGGGGCATTGAAAAAAATTGCACTTGTTGCACCCACTTGGAGCCTCCTGGAAATCCTAGAGGCAGTATTATAGTTGTTAACAAGTAGAGTATTGACTGTAGGCTTACCATGAATGACACCTTATCTTTTCTAAATAGTAGTTTGTAGAGAAAGGATTGAGTTTGGGTGAACCTGACTAAAGAATGCAAGACAGTCAGAATGTCCATTTGACCTGGGATTGTCTTAAGGCAGTTGTATAGAGTAGTAGGATTGAATATATGTTTGGAATGACAAAACACTAGAGTAAACTCAAAGAATAGAAATTTGTGAGATAATGAGAAGACAAGGAATGCATTGAAGGGATTGAGAGAAAACAAGAAAAATAAAAAGAGAGCTTATAGAAACTTAGAATGCAAGCTCAAGAGGAGGATATTTTTTTCACTGAGTTACACAAGAGAAATTACAGAGATTATATACTAGATGTGAAGAGAGAATGTAACTAAAAACAGAAAAGTATTGTATGATGGAGATCAAGAGAGGTCTACACTGAGGGAATAAATAAAGGGAGCAAATGTAATGAAGAATGGAAAGAAAAATAAAGGAACATTTTGAAACCTGTAGAGAGAAAACCTGAAAAATCCTTAGGACATTGAAACAACAAATTTACTTGACAGAGCACTGATCATTTGAATAGACTTTGAGGCTTGCGTGTTCCTGAGGCTGTAGTATGGCAGTGGAGGAACTGGTGGTGAACAACCTGTTGAGATGATATTTTATCTCTCGACATCTTATCTTATCACATGTTAGATTAGATCGGTCTCTATGATCCTAAGTAGATAGCATTACTTAGAATATTCTATGCACCCTAATTAACAGCTGATTAACAGCTCTATATATATCTCCTACCATATATATACATATGCTATCCACAACAGCACTCTACAGCAGTATATTTAGCATCTCTGTAGAGTATTTAAACCCTATGTATTTCTCTGTAGAATAATAAGGTCTTATCCTTACCTGTGTTGCTCTAAGCCTCTACTCAACCATCCTAACAGGTGAGAGTGCCTGCTAGCCACTGCCACTGTGCAGTCTGTGCTGCTCAACACAACCATTTGAGAATAGTGTAGGGGGAGTAGGGCAAGTAACAGGAGATGGAAGATGTGCATCTGTTAATTAGCATGTATGTGTTGATTACATAATCAAACATCATACTTGCTTGCATTGGAAGCTAATACTGAGTTATTACCTTGACACTGTTGAGGAACTAGGAGGTATGTACTTCACTTTCTTGTTCTATATTTAAGGATACTGAAACTTTCTATTGCTTCATTATTTCTCACTCATAGCAATGCCATTGGTAACACAGAGTAATCCTGGTTCGGAAAATTTTGGATTAGCAAAAGGGCACACATTTCTTTGACATTGGCATGATCTGAGTCTCAAAGGAACACTTCAATATCACTGGATGTGGCAAGAGAAGAACATTAAGTGTTATGTCCCATGTTGAACTCTGTGCTATGTTGTAGACTTGGAGGTCAATGGAGGTGAGTGGGGATGTTGTTGGAGATTAACTAAATGAACCGCAGCCTCAGCTTATGTGCTGTGCCTCCTGAGTAGTCCTCATTGGTGGTTCTGTATTATAGATGTAGGTTAGATGTAAGTCAGAGATGAGGGAAATGTAGCAATGCTAAGTCAACCTTTCAAAGATCAATTTTTATGAAGTCAGAGATGGATAGGAGATACAAGAGTTGACTTAGGAAAGTCTGAGATGAAGCAGGAGTAATGCAGAAACATTATTGATTTTGAACTAAAGAAAGTACAAAGTATAATGTACAGTTTATATATAAATGATTCTCTGAGGTATCAGAGAATGTAAGGAGATATCCCACTAGATGCTATACTAGTGGCTGAAACCAAGAGTCATATCACAGAGGTAGAAATGCATGGAGGAATTGAAACCCATGATAAGTAATCTAAGCAAACACCACAGAATGATGGTGAGTAATAGATATCAAGGAATGTTTGGGGCATCAAATGAAATGACTATACTAAAAAGGACAAGTAAACATAAGAAAGTCGGAGAATGATCAGAGATAATTAAGAGCTGGAGAAGAGACAAGTCAGAGAAAAGTTGGAGAATCAAGAGTAGACAGGATATAGATTGGAGGAGATTGGATGAGGCTGATATGGTCATGACATTAAGCCTGAAATCACTTGGTCACAGCTCCAACACCACTTTACACCCATATTTGAGGATATACTTGAATATGGTGTCAATCAGAATTGGTATCATCCAGATGATACCATGGAAGGGTTAATTATTTCCAATTTATTGTATAATTTGAATATCCAGCTTATATGTTTTTGATTTTAGAATGGTATTTCACTGGGTTTTCATTCCATGGATGAAGGGTGAGCTGAATGGATATCAAGATCATGTCAACAGCACCTCAAAGCATGTTGATCACAATAAAATTCTTCCACATGGTGTTCCAAATGATATATTAATGAATCCTTCTGAATATAGGGCATTTGACTTGAAAGTAAGTAACTTTGATAAATGTGAATATATTCAACTGAAGATACAATACATAATTGTTAACCCTGAAGCTCTTCATGAGGCACATGCACTTTTTTCACCACCAGATAATCCAGTGTTTGAGCTTGTTCCTGTGGCATTTGCAAACTTGGCTCATGAGATTTATTCTTGGAATGACCCTCTGGCTGCCACCAGGGAAAATGTATGGGATGTATATCTACCCACCCCAAAAGATATTCAGTCCATGGATTCCATTCCACAAAACATCCAAGTCAATTGGGCTCAAGTTATTCAAGCTTCATGGCAGGAAACCCATGATAATATGGAGTTGCAGCCTGGTCTTTCTGAATTAGAGGGAGGAATTGAAAATATCAGTGAAGATGGGTTATATTACATGGGGGGTGTTAACAATGGCCAAGGTTTAGGTGAGAATTGCCTTTATTTTAATCACTATTCCCCATGATCTCTGATTCTACAATAGATGACATACATTCAGCTCGATTGGATGCAATGATGAATGCTGTAAATCCACTTCTTGGTAGTGAAGATGAAACTGCTGATTTTGAAGTATGCTTTACTTCTGATGAAGATGATTCCAGTGATAATGACTTATGGTAATTGCAATACCTAAGTTAGGACTAATTATCATTTATTATTTACTTCAATACTTGAGTAGCATTTCATGAATCATTATTTTGTTTTTGCATATTCTACTTGTTAATCATTGAACTAAAATGCTATTACAGTTGAAAGCCTCATAACCCATAGGGGATATACCTCATGACAGAGAAGAGGCTTACATGATGGTGAATCCATCTGATGAAGATATCTATCAAGCAATGATTAGGAAATGACATGGATAACCTGCAGGTGTTTTGGGTGTGACCCATACCTACCTAAACCTGTATCTGCAGACTGTCCAACATTATCCTAAGTGCTTTAATATATCTGACTTCATTTTGTGATGGTTTTGAGCAATTTAAAATGTTTTAAAATGTTGAATATTGTGGAAGGAACTTGCATAGACTTGTAGTGAGAGTTCCCTCTACCACCACAGATCTGAGTAGTTATACCTGTAGAATAGATACCATGAATAAAGGGAGAATAAAACAGAATACTTAATATTCAAGCAATGACATATTCTGGTCATTTCTGGTGTGCTCAGCTCAGCTCTGTTAGGTTTGAAGATGCTTCCCATGGCTTGTAAGACTTAGTATCTGCACATTAGACAGTTCAAAAGAGGGGTAATATTTCTGGGATAATAGTCCCACTACTGTATACAATGAATATTGAGTCACAACTGGCATACTCATGCTCTCATGCTGCCAGGCCCAACAGAGCATATGTAAAAGAGAACAAAACAGTTTTAAGAAAGAGAAAAAGAAGAGTACATAGAGAGACCATATGAGGGAACATAGAATCACACACTACCCTAATCCATTGAGACAAATGGCCCATGACCTTGACACCCACTTGATGAGACCACATTGGAATTATGAATGAGTTGTGACTACCTCCCCCAAGGTAGTGCTACAGTTTCCCAGACTGCATGCAAAACTTGGCAGTCAGGTAGTGAGGTGCAACAGTTGCATGCACTCATCCTTCAGGAACCAGGATAGCTAACTACAGTGTATAATGGGAGTGAAATAATAAGAACTAAGTAAAGAAGGATATCAGTAATCAAGTGAAGAATGGGGAATAATCTATAAGAGTGAAATAATGAAAACTGATCCCCTGACCACCTTACTCCTATCCAATGAACAAACAATGGTTATTGGGAATGCCTGAACACCCAAATGAAGTGTGACACTAGCCTTGAGCCTTGAGTTAAAAATCCTTGAAGTTGGCCAAGGTCGAAGAGGAAAGAGAGGAAAGGGGACAATAAAAATAAAGAGCATGAAGGTAAATGCACTATGTGAATGAAAGAGGTAAGTATAGTCACATCACCCAATTGAGTTATTTGGCTATGCCATGTTTGGCTAGAGCCTCCAACTCAGGCCCACAAATGCACATTAAATGTACACATCAAATCAAAGAGAGCATATAAAATACATGTGAATTAGAATTGAAATAAAAGATAAAATAAAAGTAAGAATGAGAATAAAATAAGCAATCAATAGAAAGTAAGAGGGCCAAGAGATAAATGCAATAAACACAGTAAAATAGAATCAATAAAGAAATAGTTTGAATTTAATATTTTTACCTATGTTCCTAGAATCCCTACCACACTTAGTACAACATGGCCATCACTAGTGGGCTACAGTAAGTACATGAGCTATTACTAATATATGCTGTGCTGTTTATCTAAAGCTTTGAAGAAAGTACATAAGAAGTTCCCACTCATGCCATAAAAGGCAGATCTTTCCATGTAAGGCAGTTTCTCTCAAGAAAGGCATTGCTTCACAATGCAAATTTATAATAGAAAGATTTGTCACACCCAATTTAATGATTTGTATTACTAGATGAATGAAGAGTTACTAGTTTCTCAGCTCCCTTATGCTTATTACTTATGTATTACTTATCTTTCACTTGTCCTAAATACAATTTATGGCACTAGAAAGACCCTTAAGAATAAAGCATAATACTCTAAAAGGAGACAAGCCCAGGGTGAAGGCTAGGAATTTGACTTGAAGTTTGATTAATGATTTCTAAAGGGCTGTTAGAAAGTGGTAGTATTCTATAAAATAGCATTGTTTTTGATGAACAACTTCCTGACTGGAAATATTGCAAGTACAGCACACTGCATTGCTGCCCAATGCAGTAGTGCATCCAGTGTTGGAATTTAAGGCTTAATTAAGCCCATATTTATTTCTTAAGCCTTAACCCTTAAAAATAGTAAGTAATTAAGGGTTTATTTTAAGCCTTAATTAATACTTTAAGCTTACATCATCCATAAAAGTTATTCACCCAAACCTTGACCAAGCCTTGACACAACCTCAATATTTAACAAAAATGGCCCATTTATAGTACATTTAAGTAAAATAGAACCTGAGAGCTTGAAATTGTCAGGATTCACTCGCTTTCATCACATGATCTATCATGTGACCTATCACATGACACACATGCAGAAACCTCGAGGCAACTATACTTTTACTCAGCAGACTAAAGGCACAGTTTCATTACAATCATTAACTGCACACACAGTAATGCACAGTGATATGCAAGGCTTATGCATGGATTCTTGACTCATGGTAGACACATGTAGAATAGTATATAAGTAGTAACTAGTATGTAGTTTACTCCTTAGTCTTAAGCTTGTATATTCCAGACAGTTTATATATCTTTCTCACTCATCCTTTCCTGTTATGAGTTAGTGTGTGACTTTGACCATCACAAGTTGTCTGTCACTTACATTAGCTTAAGACTCTCCCTATTGACCTCACACACCTCTCCTGTGGAACCACAATACCACTCTTCTCTTATATTCCCTCTCTGTCCATTGGCTGACTGATAGACATACATTCCATTTGATAGACTTGATTGTTGTGCTTGGAAGCACAAGAGCCTTACAGAGTAATGTTGAGCCTGACTCTTGGCAAATTACCAATCATACAAGGACTGCAGGGGTAATCTTCAGAGAACCCTAAGTTGCTAGTATCTGGGAAGGCTACCATGTGTTGCCCCAGCTAGTTCTATTAGCAAGCAAGTGTGCATGTGACCAAGGCATGTGTAGCTTGTCATCTATGTCAAGTTGTATGCCCATTACAAGATCCACAACCTGATTGGAATTAAGAACCCATACTATTCTCTGACAACCCTACACCACCATCCCTAAATCTCAGACCATTACCCAAGTACACACACCCACACCTACTCCCTCATGAGAACCCTCCATTGCATTCTCAGTTCTCACTGATCCCAACACTTATCCCTCTCTCACTGAGGTTGCCATGCAAAGGAACCACATCCCTATGCCCTCAGCCTCACCCAGCCCACCATCCAGAGAACATTACCTCCACTGACACTACTGCAACCTTCCCATTTGACCACCCACTCCTGAGGAAATCCCCCAGCTTTAACCAGTTTCACAATCTCCCATCCCAGTCCTGCAAGCACCAACCATTGACAGTATTGGCTGTATTGACTGCTGGAATCATATTTTCTGGAACAGACCTGACTGTATATACCTCAACTAAAGCATGATCACTGAAGCTGCAATCATTGCTTTTCTCACAACCTTCCTTTCCCTTTTTGTAGTTGGGGGAATCGAATGATGGAACAACTACACAGATAACATCAGAAGGGCTCATGTCTCAAACCTCACAATCCTGGTTAACCAGGTGATTAAGAATGTAAAACTGGAATGAGAGAACAAAATCACTCCTCCTGATGACTTTGAAGGCAACCCCAATCAAGTTGCAGGATGGACTAGGAGAATGACCAACTACTTTGACAAAAAAGGAATTGCATCAGAATGATCCTGAATAACTCAGACCTTCATGAAAATCAAGAAAGGAAAAGGCAACATCACTCAGAGATGAGCAGACACCTACATGGAGAATTTGATTGCCTTTAACCAAGAATGACAGGCATGGAAGACTGCCCATGATGGAATAGAACCTATGGAAGAACAAGTCTTTGGAAAAGCCATGGAAGGCATGATACCTGCAATTACACCATTTGCAGTAACATGCCCTTTTAGAAACTGGTCTGCCTTGGAATACAACCTGCACATATTCTTCATATCACTGGAAACCCAAAGCAATGCTATATCCCAAATCGGAAAAATCCGATGAGAAAATGAAATGTTGAAGAGTATATTCTAGACTTCAATGCATGGCAAAATCTAACAGGTTTTAATAATGCAGGATTAATGGACAAATTCCAGGATGGAATAAACCCAGCATTAGAAAAATGTCTTGTGGAGATTGGTGGACTCACAAATAATATGGACATCACTATCTGGAAAGACAAGGCAGTGGCTTTTGAGGAACAGAAATGAGATTTGGATGCTCAATTTGGAAACAACAACCCAAACATGAGCAGGAACCATAATATGCAAGGAAATCAACCAAGTGGACTGACACCAAACACAAATAGACCAACCACTCACCCCAATACAATCCCCATATCTCAAGGAGAAAATTGCATGGACATTGACACCAAGAAATAATGCAGATTATACTTTAAATGTGGCCAACAAGGCCATTTATCCAAGGACTACCCTAACAGGCAAGAACAATTTATGAATAGGGCTGTAGACACCCCCTTACATAATAACATGGATAATGTAATTACTGGATCTAGTATTATACCTATGCCAGACCTCTTAGATGACCAAAAGGCACAACTTGCTGCTAGCTGGGATTTTCACTGGGGCCAGCAGTGAGTGTAAACTTGCCAGCCTCTAATTATGTATCATCTCCTGTAGCTATCCCTAGTATAGATCAGGAATCTATTATTTTATCACAGAAGAACAAACAATCTAAGCACAGCTTTCCTGGAAAGGAAGCCAAACAAGAAAACATGTACTGGACAGCATGATGAATCAAGGAAGAAAAATTGGAAGTTGCCATTGGTATACTTGACATTTGGACACATGTGAAATGATGACCCGAAGTAACTCATGTTACATTAAAGGATTTGAATAATCTTTCCAATGATGATGTAATAATCACATTGGAAGAATTAAAATCCCCAAAACAATATATCTGAGGTACTAAGGGAAATCAAATGGATCTACACATGGTTGTCATGACATTAGATTCCAGACAAAGCTACAATGTAAAAGCTCTCCTAGATAGTGGAAGTACTAGCTCATGCATCAACAAAGAATTCATTCAATGAAACCAGATTACAGTAAAAGAGTACCCCTGACCAATCCCAGTATACAATGTGGATGGAACATTCAATTTGGGAGATTTGATTACTCATTATGAGGAACTCCAAGTAAGACTTGGTTGACACATGGAAACCATGACATTTGCAGTGTCCAATCTAGGAAAGGCAGACATCTTTATTGGACACAACTGGTTAAAGACCCATAACCCAGAAATAGACTGGAAGGAGAATACCCTAAAGTTTACACATTGTCCAATTGAATGCACCCCATTGATCAATACCCTAGACCCTGAAGAAGAAGAAGATCTTGACAAGGAGATTGACTTCAACCATGGAGATAGATTGATTGCAGTCAATATCATGGAGGAGATTAAGATCTGGGCCTTTCAGACAACAGCATCTAAGATTGCTGAAGTGCAAAACAAGCAGCAACTAAAGTGCACTGGAAGCAGTTGGTACCAGAAGCCTATCATAGATATGGAAAGGTCTTTGAAAAAGAATCATTTGATGAACTACCACTGAGACAACCCTGGGATCATGCAATTGAACTTATCCCTGGAGCAAAAGAATTCGATTGTAAAATATATCCTTTGAATCTAGAAGAACAAAAACAATTGGATGAATTTCTAGATAAAAATCTTAAGTCAGGATGCATCCAACCATCAAAATCACCATGGGCTTCCCCCTTTTTCTTCATCAAAAAGAAGGATGGATCTCTCTGACCTATTCAAGATTACCAAAGATTGAATGAGATCACAATCAAAAACCGATACCCATTACCACTCATTCAGGAACTTGTTGATAAACTTAAAAAAGCCAGGTACTTCACCAAGCTCAATATTTATTGGGGATATAACAATGTTAGGATTAAACAAGGCAATGAACAATATGCAGCCTTTAGAACTAACAGAGGATTATTTGAACCATTAGTCATGTTTTTCAGATTAACCAACTCACTGGCAACCTTCCAAACCATGATGAATGATATCTTCAAAGATGAAATCAACCTAGGACAGATTATAGTCTATATGGATGATATTTTGATATTCATGGAAACACTAGAACAACATAGGATAATGGTGAAACATGTTTTAGAAAAATTAGAATGTAATAACCTATTTCTAAAACCTGAAAAATGCTTCTTCAAGAAAGCAGAGGTTGAATAACTTGAACTAATCATCCCCCATGATGCTGTACAAATGGATCCTGCCAAATTACAAGCAGTGAAAGAATGGCCAGTTCTGAACAACAAGAGAGAGCTTCAACAATTTTTGGGATTTATTAACTTTTATTGGAGATTCATTGAAGGATTTACAAAAGTCACCAAACCATTACACAAACACAGGGAAAAAAACAACTGGAAATGGGAATTGCCTCAAGTAATTGCATTCTCAGATCTGAAAGAACACATCTCAACCACACCAGTTTTGGCATTACCCAATGACAATGGAAGATACCACATAGAAGCAGACTTCTCGGACTTTGCAAACAGAACAATACTATCTCAAGAACAATCTAATGGAAAATATCAACCAATAGCTTTCATCTCACATGCATTTAATCCAGCAGAATGGAACTATGAGGTCTATGATAAAGAGATGCTTGCAATCATGAAAGCACTGGAAGAATGGCAACAGTACCCTCTTGGGGCAAAAGAAATCTTTGAGATCTGGACAAATCATAAGAATCTTGAGTATTTCAAGAAACCCTGAAAACTCAATTGAAGACAGGCTTGATGGATAATGGAACTTCAGGAATATCAGTTCATACTTCACCACAAACCAGGCAACCAGATGACAAAGGCAGATCTATTATCAAGATGACCAGGACATGAAAAAGGAGAAGACAACAACAAAGACATCATTTTCCTTAAACCAGAATACTTTAGGGCACATCATCATGTAATTGGACAAGATGGTGATATCATGGAAAGAATCTGGAAATCCCAGAAGAATTGTGATAAAGAAGTTGTCAAAATGCTGGAGCAGAAAGATCTGAATTGGCTCAAATCGAACAAAGGAATCATCACCTGGAAAAATTGTGTCTATGTTCCAAAAAATGCAAAATTATGGGAAGATATAATTCATATTCATCATGACCCAGCAATCAGTGGACATCCTGGAGAATATAATATGCAAGAATTGATTCTTAGAGATTATTGGTGGCCACAAATGAAATCCAATACCAAGAAATACATAGCCAGATGCAAAGCATGCCAAAGGACAAATATTTATCGATTAACAAAGAAGGGTCCCTTAGATCCAAATGTAATTCCAGATAAACCCTGGCAGATAATCTCTGTAGATTTCATTGGACCTTTTCTGATATCACAAGGATTCGATTTTCTTATGGTAGTAGTCAATTGATTCACTAAAATGGCCAAGTTTATCCCATGTAACCAAGAAATAGATTCTCCTGGAGTAGCTTGAGAATTCCATAACCATGTATTCAAACATTACAGCCTTCCCCAAGTAGTAATCAGTGATCAAGGACCCCAGTTCAAATCAGAGTTTACAAAGGAACTATCTAAACTCCTGGGAATCAAAATGAATATGTCAATGGCTTATCAACCCCAAACAAATGGACAAGTAGAATGTATTAATCAAGAGATAGAACAATATCTAAGATTATTCATCAACTATAGACAGTCTGATTGGGCTGAATGGATCCCTATGGCTCAATTCTCATATAATGACAAAATCCACAGATCTACAGGTTATTCACCATTCTATATGAATACAGGGCAACATCCATGGAAGGGCACAGGACCATCAGGAACAACATAAGTAATAGGAGTTGAAGAATTCATCGAAAATATCACCAGACTAAGAGAAGACACTAAAGCCTCATTGGGAATCACATCTGAAGTCATGAAATAATATTACAATGAACATTATAAAGAAGCAGATGAGTTCAACCCTGGAGAAAAAGTCTACCTGGAAGGTATTAACATCAAAAAGGACTGACCAATTGCCAAACTTGACAACAAACAATATGGTCCTTTTAAGATCATTAAAAAGATCAGCAATGCATCCTACAAATTGGAAATTCTGAAGTCATGGAAGAGAATTCATCCTGTTTTTCATATACAACTTCTCATGAAATACATCACACCTGAATACCCCAGCCAGAAGAAGCCCACTCTATTACTGGTAGTATTGGTTGATGATCAGGACCAATATGAAATAGAGGAGATTCTAGAATAAAAATGAAGATATCAGAAAATCATGTATCATATTAAGTGGAAGGGATATTCACACAAACATGGCACATGGATAGACCACAGAAATTTGGAAAATGCCAAGAAGTTGGTGGATAAGTTCCATTGGGAAAACCCGGATATGCCAAAGCTGAACAATGATTAATCCGATATTTAAGGAAAGAAACCAGAATTGGAAATTATGATCCAATATGCCATTCTCTATACTCTTTGATTTACTATGGGAAATACCCATGATTATTTTATTCTTCATTGTACTTAGCACCTATGGATACGTCAAACTCCAAGTATATCAAACACAAAATCAACAAAGAATAATCAACAACACACAAGAAGCATTTCAACTAGATATATTGTGAGGACACAATTCTTAAAAGGGGGGTAATGTCAGGATTTGCTCACTTTCATCACATGATCTATCATGTGACCTATCATGTGACATACATGTAGAAACCTCGAGGCAACTACACTTTTACTCAGCAGACTACAGGTACAGTTTCATTACAATCATTAACTGCACACACAGTAATGCACAGTGATATGCAAGGCTTATGCATGGATTCTTGACTCATGGTAGACACATGTAGAATAGTATATAAGTAGTAACTAGTATGTAGTTCACTCCTTAGTCTTAAGCTTGTATATTCCAGACAGTTTATATATCTTTCTCACTTATTCTTTCCTATCATGAGTTAGTGTGTAACTTCAACTGTCACAAGTCATCTGTTGCTTACAGAAATCTAGTATGTAGCTTGGATATCCATTGATATAAAGAGGTAATAAGTAATATATCAGTAAGTTAGCATTGGTTTTGCTGTTTAGTTGGTTTATCATAACTGTAGGAAATGGCACAGATAATCCCTGGGCATTCTGGGCAAGACCTACACCTAAACTATCTAAATATGTACCTGCAGTATATGAGTACAGATTACTAAGGTAATTCAGGTTGATGGGTATCCCAAGGCTTTTTGAAGGTTTTTATGCATGTTATGTCCTGTGCCAAACTCTGTATGTCATTATAGACTTGGAGGTTACTGGAGGTGAGTGGAGATGAAGTTGGAGATAAATGAGATGAACTGTGGCCTCAGCTTATGTGCTGTGCCCCCTGAGTAGTACTTGTAGGTGGTTCTGTATTTCAGACATAGCTTGGAGATAGATCAGAGGTGAGAGACAAGAGTAACAACATTAAGTCAACTTTTCAAAGGTCAATGTTACAAAGTCAGAGATGGACAGGAGATATGAGAGTTGACTTAGGAAAGTCTGAGATGAAGCAGGAGTAATGCAGAAACATTATTGATTTCAAAAGTTTATATATAAGTTATTCTCTGAGATGTCAGAGAACATAAGGAGATGTATCACTAGAGGCTATACTAGTGGCTGAAACCAAGAGTCATATCATGGAGGTAGAAATGCATGGAGCAAGTGAAACTCATGATAAATAATCTAGGAAAAGATGGAGAACACCACAAAAATGATGGTGAATAATAGATAAGAAGAATTGTTTGTGGTGTCAAATGGAATGACTATACTAAAAGACAAGTAAACAATAACAAGTAAACATAAGGGTGAATCAGAGAAATACTTGGAGGTAGGATATGATACAGAATATAGAATTCAGAGGTTTATCAGAGGATGTCAAGAGGAATAGGAGATGAATGGAGGAGATTATGTGAGACTGACATAGTCATGACAATGCACAGTGATATTTTAAAATGAGTTTAAGTATGTAGAAACAATGGTTGAAAGTTGAAATATCTATAGTAATTTTATAGCAACAAACACTAGTCCAGAACAACTTGATACAATTTAAACAGTTTGAATTCATCCCAAAATGTTCCCAATTGATTTAAATTATGTAGTTGTTCCAGGATGTATGAAAACATTTTAAATTTTGTGGAACCATTGCAGATATCATCAAATAATTTAAATTATGTGGATGACATAAGGGGAGTTGGTGGGACCATTACAGAATGTCTCCAAACAATATAAATTGTGTATTCTGGAGTATATTTAATTGACTACAACTATTTGAAATAATGACATCAAGTTCCATCCATTACATGCAAATTATATGTCTAGATTAAGTATTAATAGAGAATTAATAATACTTATACAGTTTATGGAATAAATGAATGAGTTTTCACATGGAAGCTTCTATATAACAATCCTTCATTCAGTTAATATATGTTAAGGCTTAATTAAGGCTTAAAAACTTTTTTGGGTTGATGCTACGGCTTAAGTTACAATGTTTTTAAGCCTTAAACCTTAATAAGGTTTAAGGCTTAAGTCCAATACTGAGTGCGTCAATAAAACGACTTGTAAACAACGCCGCACTCCTTGAGTTACTAGTTATTCCTCAGTCGTAGTCATGTGTAGAGCAGGCATTCTTGCCTGCACTACGAAAGGCACAATATACGGTTTTTCAGTATCCCTCATGCTTTCCTCTAAATATTCTCCGTCGTACGCCGCTCGCAACGTTCCAGGAACGATTGAAACCTTCAAGACAATTCAAACCTAACAACACTCAGTGTTTTCAAATTTTCCTTTTACACTTCCTTCACTCCCTTCTGCCCTTTTCCCCTTTCCTCGACTTTACGTAGAACACCTTTAATCTCCGTTTAACTTTACCTTTCATCTTCTAGGTATTCGCTTCAACTCTCTTATGTTCTCTCTCCCCTCTCATAGACTCACAGTGCATACTCTAAGTTTCTCAGTCTTATTTCTCTTTTATTTCAATTAATTTACTAACGTAGTTCACACCTGGGCGATCAATTCTTCAACATTAATTTCACAAAAAAAATCGTACAAAAAACACAAAAACACATCTAACCCATAAACCAATCCACTCAAAGCGCATACTCATCCCACGTGCCGCCCATCCCCCCCGCCATCGCAAAGACCTCTTCTTCAGTAGGCACACCGCCGCCGCCACCTCCTGCGCCGCTGCCTCCCAGCCAGGCTGAGTCTTGTTGCTTGACGACCTGTGGGTATGAAGAAAGTTAGCAACACGAAACAATGAAGTAATAACTAAAGATAACGACAAAGAGAGGATTAAAAGAGAAGTACTCACCTTTCCCAAAAACTCCCTCCCCCTCCCCATCTCCTCGTCTACCCCCCTCATCCCCTCCGCCTGGGCTTGCACATCCCTCAACACCCGATCCACATCTTTCATCGTAAACCCCGGCGGGGGATCCGTAAAGTACACCGTGGTCGGGGCCGTAAAGTGCGCGTGGAGCGTTCCATTCTCAATCATCCCCAATACCACACCTCTCACATCCTCCGCGTCCCCTCCGACCTCCTTCGCGATATCTTCTAGACTGAGCGTAACATACGTCCCGGTGAGCTTTTTAATGCTCCACACGCGTGCCATGCCCACGGCGCGTTTGACGAGGCCGAGGTTCTTCTCCTGCGTGAAGAGGTGGGTGTGTGTCTCGAGGAGGGTTTGTGTCTGCGTAGGTGAGGGGTACGAGGATAAGAGGGCGTTGTAGGGCGTTGCTTTGAAGAGGCGGAGGAGGAGGGGGTGTGTTGGTTTGGGGAGGGGTGCGGGCTGGAGGTTGGTAATGGGTTGGTAAGGGCAGAGAGAGGGAGGAGAGGGAGAACGTACCTTCCCACGACAAATGAGCCCAAACAGTCTATGTTTCTTCATCGCCTCGAACTGGATCGCACCGGGGTATCCGGGGTGCACGAGCACGTACTCCATCATATCCTCCGCCTCCTCCCATCGCTCCACTGTCCCCAATATCATCCCAGCTGTGTAGAAGT